>JAAVUC010000149.1:0-135766 GCA_014898925.1 Fusarium nelsonii | reverse complement strand
TTTTTTTTTTTTTTTTTAAAGATGTCTGTATCATAACTAGGAATTACTTGCTATTTGATATTATCAGTTAGTTCGGGCCACAACTGTATCGCATACTTGACGATAGACCCAGGAGCATTTTCTTGTTTAACTTTCAACTATAAGCGCAACAACAGTGACAGCTTGGAGACATATCGTTTTCCAGCTCGATGCTTTATGCCAGATAGCTCTAAGGCAGATATTCCTTCAGCGCCTACAGAGATTGCACAGAGTCTAGAAAATGTTCCTAATAGTATTCTTACAGCAGTAAATATTGCTGAGTAGCACAGAAGGACACTGGATTAAGAGCCATAGCACTATTTAGAGGTCCATGGCCGAGTCACGTGGATTGTCATGGCAACTTTGAGGCCATCACGATGTCAGAGCAACACGCAATTCTGCATCCCCAGGTATTTCAAGCTGCCCAATCGCAAATAGTTCATACATATTTATTTACCCACCTTGTGTTCGTAAAATAATATGTATGCCCTGTTTTATCCATTTTCGGATTCAAATGCATGTCGTGTACTCCACTTGCCTATGGCGGAATATTGGTGACATTGAAAAGGCTGTTGATACGCCGGACCAAAGACGGGAATGGGAGTTGCATCAAGATTTTCCTGGCGTCACGTCACTGGGTCTGGTCTGGCCAGGTCTGGGTCTGAGTCTGGGTCACGGGGAGCTCGGAGATGATCAATTTAGTGGCGGAAGTCGGAGGATGAGAGAGGCCGGGCGATGGACCGAAACTAGACTAGACTTTTGTCGCGTGTGTGATTGTTTGTTTAGGCACGGGGAGTTTGAAGAGACATGATTCGTGAGGAGATGAAAGGGTTGATATCATGACAGCATTGTAATTATGTCAGACATGATCATAACAATAAACAACTCAGTGTAATCCTAGCAATTGTTTTGGAGTTGTGAATCGTGATGGTGTCTTAGTACGTAATTTGTTAGACCCCTTGTTCCGAATCTGGATGTCGGGGCCATCGGGGAGGTCGGGGAGTTGTTAGTTGTCAAGGCCCTTGATGGAGTCGGCGGTCATGAGCAACGCCAATGAATGTAGCCGATGACCGACGGCCGAACTGTCACGAATATTTGTATCCATAATAAATTACTCGAGGTATCCGTATCTGTACTGTATTGTAGTGGAGGGTTTTTGCAACACTAAATCAACTTCAAGACCCTGATCTGGGGTGCATTGAACAATAGGTATAGAGAGACTACTCTTCTGTTAGGTAGCTGAGCTATAATTTAATATCACTGAGTGCTTATATACCTGTATGTCTGCCTAGATATCAATCAACAATTATCGTTGATCACGTGGTACACAGGCATCATCATCACCACCTTTCCCCGATGGCATCGCCCCCGACATCCGTTGACCAAAAAATCTCCACTTGGCACACCAAAACCACACGAATACTACCGACAACCGCACAAAATGGCCACCCCGGTGCCCGTCTCAGACCAAGCCCGCGGGACATGCCTCGTAAGGTCAAGCTCAAGTTCCCAAGCCCAAGCTCAAGTCAAGGGGGAGGGGGAAAATGCCGACCTAAAGATAGAGTCTCAAAATTTGACCTGACTGACCACTCCTCTCAACGAACATCATCAATGACGACGAGTCCTGTCCAGACTCTCTGTGAATAATTTACCTTGATCTCGTCTTTTTTACCTTGTTCGTGCTCCCTGACTCGAGAGAAGAGCATGACACGGACAAAGTCTTCTACCCCCAGCAGCTGCGCGACCGGACCATCGGCCACCGCAACTGCGACTGCCACGCGCCGTCAGGCTTCTGCGAGACCTGGAAAAGCGAGATCCCTTGCTTGTCGACAATGTCGCGATCGTAAAATTCGCTGCGACGGCGCTCGTCCTGTTTGCGATTCCTGTTCTAGACGGGGTCTTTGTGCGGATCAGTGTATTTACCCCGAGATTGAGCACGAAGGGTCCATCGCTTCGTCGCGCAGGTGAGTAACTTTTAGATTTCCATCATGTAGATAGAAATTGACCATGTAATAGCTATATTCGCGCCCTTCAGAAACGGGTACAAGAACTCGAAGAAAAAGAAAGGCAACTGGTAAGTCTTTTGATACCAAGTACCTTGTTCATATCTTGTCACTTGTTATGGGCAATTGACTGATATATCGTAGGAGCTTGTCGCTCATGGCCACGATGCATTCACCGCGACTACACCTGCACATGACGACTGGAGGAAACATTCTACATCTCCCAGCGTGGTATCGGAACGTTTGACACGCCCACCACCACGACCTGTTGACCATGCTCTTCCACCAATTCATGCCGATTCTGGCAATCCTCCGCCAAGTTTCCCTGTGAGAGCAGGTTCGCTACCAATGGTTCATGAACCAGCAAGCTACTACTCTCGCCCCCACCATCCAATGGGTGCAAGTCCACCCTTGACCGACGACCTCGAAGATGCCGCTCCTGCCAAGCCATCGTCTTTTGGTTCTTATTCTTCCAATGTCAAGGCCGCTCTGATGCTCCAGAAGATTACCCTCCCGCCGGTAGACCTTATGGACGAGCTACTAGCCGAGTACTTCAACATCGATTGGATCACGATGCCTATCGTCCATCGCCCAACCTTTTACCAACGTTATCATCGACTCATCGCTGTCGCAAACTCTCGCTATCGCCGCGACATTCCCCTCGAAGAAGCAACTGAACTCGCCGCCACTTACTCCCTGCTCCTCGGAATGCTAGCTATCGGTCAACTAGCCAAATCTGCAGCCATCGAATCCACCGAGTCTCATCTAACTCACGCTTACGAATTTCACCAGCAGGCCAAGACACTCTTACTTGTCGATCTCTTATCTGTAGCGTCTCTTCCTGTAGTGCAGGCTTTGGTTGTTCACACTCGGTTCTTGCGAAGGGCGGGTGCAGCTCAGGAAAGTTGGATGTTGACTGGAATGGCTTATCGACTTGCGGAGGGTCTTATGCTTCATGTTGAACTACCAGGACAGGCGCAGGCGGAACGCGAAGAGCGAAGGAGGACATGGTGTGCTTGTGCTCTACTTGTTAGAATGCAAAACTCTTCCGAGAGCCAAAAATCACCATTCGGCACTTTGCCCCAGGAAATTGACGACGAATATCTTGAGGTCTATGCAAATAACATCAACAGGACCCAGCCTTGCGATACCCCATCCAAGCTATCTTTCTTCAACCAAATACTGAAGTTATCCGACAACATTTTGCAACCTATTCACGATTCTTACTTTAGCCAACACACAGATTGTAACGACAAACAGACAATCCCAGACATTCTGTCCACTGCACTCAAGCTTGATTGCGAACTGGAAGAATGGCATGCTGCTCTGCCTGAGCATTTGCGTGTCAAATTCCCCTGCACCCAGCCCGAATCAATCTTTCGCCGTCAAGCTACTCTGTTACGCATGAGGTACTTTGATACCCCTGTTTTAACCAATATGTCATAGCTCTAACATAAATCCAGATATCTTGAGACCAAGGCATTGATTCCCCGAGCAGCTATCATAAATCTCATTGCCAGCAACGCATCTCAGCCGGCTTCGCTTGTCGCAAGATCGATGCTCGCAGGATTATTCGAGAGCTGCTATGCAGCGAGCGTGGAGTTGGAGGATATTATGGCACGCGAAAAGAGGCTCGTCACTTTTGACGGACCCCCAGAGAGTCACTCCGCCATTGGTAAGCTCACGAACCTTTCATCAAACACTCTTACTAACTTTGAACTCAGCTCTTAGCATAATCGGCATGACTCTTACCGCCCTAGTTCAACACCCTCTTTTTAGAGACATCATCACCAATCCCGTCCTCATCACCGACGAAGCAAGGCGCTGTCTCGCCACAGCAAAGCAATACACAAACACAAACACAAACAACCCACTATCCGAGCGCTTCGTTCACGCTCTCGAGTCAGCCTTGCAGCCTACATCACGATGTACTTCTCCACGCGGCGTATTGGACCCTACACTGGAACCCAAGACTGTTGGGCCTGTCCTGGCTAACCTCACCGAGGCCCCTGGGGCTGTGGAACTAGCCTTGCTTGAGGCTTGGTATATGAAGAGGCAAGACCTCGTTTCTGGATGCGGTTTACCTGTTACGGAAATTGTTTCTTTGTGGTAATTGGATACCCCCATGTAGTATGTGTCAATGGATGGATACCCTATATAAAATGGAAAAGGAAGGGATAGGAAGGATTAGGCGTTTTATTTAAGCGAGATACCCAAGCATTAAGTCAATTGCATGATTATTTACTCATAGCTCTACGTAGCTTCCCGTCACGTGTATCAGTTTGGCTATCTTCTTAGTGTTGTGATCGACATGGACGTGATGCACGAGCGAGGCGCAGCTTGTTGGTCAGCTGCAGGAGGCCGACTGGAAACGAGCTGAAACAAGGATTCTGGAAGTGGAAATAAACCCGTATCGCGTATGCAAAGGAGTAAGACTTAACCTATCCATGCAGTTGATCCAATCAATGTGCTGTTCTCTAGTTCAGCCTTATCAGCTTCACAAACACCACCGAGCCTTAAGGTCTTCGATTTGGTGATTCAAATAATAATAATAATAATAATAAGGATTAATTTTTGAAAAATTCCAAAGAGCTCTCAATGTATTAATGATCCGTGTCCAAAACCCAACAATCGACAAAACAGCGTCGCAATTATGAGGTGTCCCGATATCTTGACAACTCCATACAGCTACCAGGCACTGCAACTAACAACCAACAACCAACAACCACATACCCATGACCTATAACCCATGGTCGACGATCCACTGCCCTTAAACTTGAGCCGGACAGAAGCTCATTGATAGTGTGTATAAGAAATCCTCTTCTCTGCTTGTCTACCCTCATCTTCCTCATCGCATCAACATTTTCTCATCTCAGACTAATTTCCTTTCCCAAACAACAATAGCAATACGCCAAAGCAGTAGATATCAAAGTTTTCTTCTTTATTTGTCAAGATGACTGCGTCAAGGACAGTTAAGATTGAGCAAGGGTTCAGTCATCGGGCCCTTCTCGACAAGATGGACAAGCTTCGAGAGCTCGGTATTTCGAACATGGTTCCGCTCCCTCAGGTATGTCATACAAGCGCACCCAAACTTCGGAAAACGCAACATCCTTAAATGCTAACGATATTATAGATGGTCGTCGTAGGTGATCAGAGCGCTGGAAAATCGAGTGTTCTTGAGTCTCTCACTGGCTTTCACTTCCCACGTTCAGTAACACTCTGCACTCGTCACGCGACCGAGATTATTTGCCGACGTGAAGATACCGAGAGTATCGTCGTATCTATCCATGCTGTAGATGCAGATGCGGAAGAGGCTCGTTCCTTTCGCCGGACCGCCACTAACCTCGACGCTGAGGAGTTCAGTCAGATCTTTCAAGACGTACGCTGAATCCCTCCTTCGACCAGCTAGCGTGTAATTCATCGTTAACTAATCACAGGCAGCCAAAGTGATGGGCATTAAGTCCGAGTCTGACGACGACTCTGCTGGATCTGCGTTCAGTCGTGACGTCCTCCGTGTGGAAATCAGCGGCCCAAACGAGGACCACCTGACTGTAATTGACGTCCCTGGCATGTTTGAGAAAGTCACTACTGGCGTCACCACCAAGGAGGACATCGGCCTCGTCAAGGACATGGTGCACAAGTACATTCAGGAATCCCGTACCATCATTCTTGCTGTCGTTCCTTGTAATGGTGATATCGCCAACCAAAAGATCCTCACCTATGCCAAGGAAGTCGATCCTGAGGGTAAGCGCACCCTCGGTGTCCTTACCAAACCTGATTTGGTTACCGAACTTGCCAACCAAGAAGTTGTTCTCAAGCTCGTTCGCAACGAGCGCCGCGATCTTGAGCTTGGTTACTGTGTCGTCAAGAACCGAAGTGCAGACGATACTTCCTCTAGCCCTGAAGAACGGACCCGCTCGGAGAAGGAGTTCTTTTCCAAATCCCCCTGGAACAGACTCTCTCCCGACCGGCTCGGTATCGCCGCTCTCAAGATGCGCGCACAGCAGCTTTTGATGGATCGCACAAAGAGCGAGTTTCCCGAGGTTAATAAAGAAATCTATAGAATGCTGAAGGAGAACAAGACACTTCTTGATGATATGGGCGAGTCGCGCAGCACTACTGAAGAGCAGCGTATCTATATCGGCCGCATCGCTGCGCAGTTCACTCGCATCAAGCAATGTGGTCTTGATGGAACGTACAGCCGCGAGAGCCTCTTTGACAGTCCCTCGGATCTGAAGCTGATCACTCGTATCCGTGAGATTAACGAGGAGTTCGCGAAGTCTCTATACAACTGGGGCGAGACACGGAAGTTCCGTCGTCCTGACGGAGAAACTGACGCTGCCATTGACGAGGAAGAGGATGAAGAGGACGACGAGGACGACGAGGACGACGAGGACGAAGCAACTCCCAAGATCATATCTTCTGAACGCAGTGGCCTTTATCGTTCGGGCATCTCTTTCGACATTCCTATAATGGGAGAAGGCGAGCTCGATGACGGGGTCCTTCATGATGCTTTTGAGTGGCCAGAGATGAACCAAGAGGACATCATGAAGTTCATCGAGCGGGAATGGCTCGCCTCTCGCGCCTACGAGCTAGGAACTGTAAGTTAGTACCCCATCATGTGACAGGCACGGAACTAAAAGGTCTCATAGTTTGGCGGCGAGATGCTCCCTAAGAACTTCAAGGAGCAATCCAAGAAATGGTCTGGCATGGCTCGAGCCCACATTGCAAACGCCATTCTCATCGTGCACCACTTCATCAGGAACATCCTTGTTAAGTGCTGTCCCGATCCTGCCATTCGTGATGAGCTTTGGAACTTTCTTTTCGACGATCTTCAAAACCGATACAAGCGTGCAGTCAGCCACACTGAGTTCCTCCTCAAGGTCGAGTTCGAAGGTCGAAGCATCACCTACAACCCATCTTTCGGCAACAACTTGTCCAAGAACAGAGCCGACGGAGCGGACATGGCGGACATGGTCTGGAAGGCTGCCCAGAAGGGCAGTGAGGCCTGTAGCGAGTGGAAAGATATCCCCAAAGCTACCAGCGATGCTTACAAGGAACTGCCCAAGCCTGACAACTTGGTCACCATTTGCAAAGATATTCATGACGTCCTCTTGACATACTACGACATCGCTCGTAGCCGTTTCGTTGATGTCGTTTGCCGACAAGTCATCGATTTCTTCCTCCTCGACGACACCGATGGCCCGCTCACTGTTCTTTCCGACCAGGTTGTTTTCCGTATGACTCCTGAGCAGCTTGAGGCCATTGCAGGCGAAGACATGCTTAGCAAAGATCGCCGTGAGAAGTTAACTCGCGATGTTGCTAACCTGAAGGAGGCTCTCAAGGTTCTTCGTGGTTAAGGCCAATCCTAGGAAGGGGTTTGCTGTCCTACTTAGACTGAATGCTGGGCGCATTGGTTCAAACATGAACTGAATCAAGTGACAGAGAGACACAGACATGTAGACAATAGATTTGATGCACACAACCCCGCTCTACTTGTGACTTCAGACCTTGAAATTGACAATAACCAGCCAAGCGGTTCAGGAAATAATCCGCACACTAACCCTGCCATTATACTAGAGAATAAGGGATGACAAAAGAGCTTAGGATAGCCTTAGGCGATTTAGCTGGGGGCTTAGGCTAGTCTTTCTGTCAAGCCCTCCTTGTGTGCGGGTTATTTTGCAAACCACCTGTCAGCACAGCAGTTATCACAACTTCGACTGCAATGGTACATCAGTTCTATGACCTGATCATGAACTCACATCAATGGACATGTGAATTGTACTCAACATAATGAATTATGGAAATTTTGGAAAGCGCAAATGTTGGAGATTCTTTATTCGTTATTCATTCGTACAAGTTGCTGTCGTTTTTCCTGCAAGTCTCCTGTTGCCGACATTAAATTCCACATAGTTCCTAAATCAAACATCTAAGGTATCATAGTCTAAATTTCATTATTCCACCAACGCCTGTAATATGCCAATCATATGTGACCAACACCATTTTTGTTCAAGAACATCATTTTGTAAGAAGGCTGCCAACATCCTGCAGCTGAACCGAGTTCAAGAGCGGAGGGGGCCCTCCTCGATCGATGCGTCCCCAGCCAGCTCCCCAACTTGGGGGAGGCGGCGGCGGAGGGCTAGTTGCCGTAGAAGCGGGTGCCCCTGCTGGGAAGATCTCGTCATCTGCTGTGCCTGAGCTTCGAGTGCTCAAAGCGATATCTGTACCACTGCTCGACTTGGCCTTGCGGTGTCTTCTCCAAAGACGAGGCTTCCGAAGTCGAGATGTTTCAGCCATGAGCTCCGGCGAAGTCATGATGCCAACACGGTCGCTCTTTCTGAACTGACCCATTCTGGATCGGGGATATGAGAATCCTGCAGGCTGGCCACCATGGAAAGGATTCCATGCCCGAAGTTTAGGTGACCCGAGACTTATGCTACCATTACACCCTGAGTTATAGCTCGTTCGAGGTTCGCCAGAGAGCTCCTCCAAAGTCATGCCCTTGGTCTCGGGAATCAACAAAGAGACAAAAGTGCCAAAAAGCATGAAAAGAGCAAAGAGCTGAAGCAGCCGATGTAGGTTGGGTGTGCAGTCGGTGCCCTGACAGTTCTCACTTGCTCCTTGACGAACCATAGGGATACTGATAACCTGAGCGACGATAGCACCGATCTTACCCATAGCAGCACTGATTCCGTGTCCAGTAGAACGATATCTGGTCGGGAAACATTCACCAGGAACGATGAATGTGGTTGTGTTCGGACCAGCGTTAAAAAGAAACTGTCCGATAATGTATAGTGCAAGCAGACCCCCCTGGCTTAGGCTGTTGTATGCAAAACCGAGAACGCAGAAGAGAATTGTGAGCAAAAGGAAGCCTACGACCTGTAAGGGCTTGCGGCCAAAAGTGTCAACAGTGAGAATCGCCATCCAGTAGCCAGGAAGTGACCCGGCACAAGTCAAGATGATCATTCCCACTGCTTGGTTGTGAAGTTTGTCGAAAAGGTTGTTGCCAGCACCATATCCAACCGCATGGAGGACAAAGGTGTTGTTGAGTCCAAGACCGTAGAAAGCAAGGTCCTTCAAAAAGGTTAGCTAAGGTAAGAACGAGTCGATCATCAAGGCCTACCAAGAAGAACCACGAAAGTGTTGTGCCAAGAAGCATTTTGAAGTTGGCCCATTGGCGGAAGAAGGCAATGAGGTCGGACCAAGACGCACGAGGCACGTTGAGGCCGCGTCCAGAAAGGCGCTTAGACCTGACCTGGTGAACAACATCGAAAGACCCCTTGGACTTGCTCGCCACGTATGCTTTGATATCGGCATCGGCCTTCTCGACATCGTGTTCAACATCGAAGGTATATCGAGGGGTTTCGGGAATAGTAATACGGTAGTATAGAGCGGCACAAGCAGGGATGGCGCCTACTCCAACGATGATGCGCCATGCCCGGTCGGCAGCTAATCGACATTCAAAACCACATTGACTTTCGTCAGCAGCTCCGACAAAAGCATCCTTGAATGCGACAGTAGTAATCAAGGCAACAATAGCAGCCGCAACCTGTCCAAGTCCCTGCATAGAAAAGACAGCAGCAACCATGGCGCCACGCCACCTTGTTGGTGCAAATCTAGCGAAATCTCAGTCAGCTCGATTCAAGTGTGTATGCCGATAGGAAGTCAACTTACTCAGATGTGATGACACTAGATAGCGGATAGTCTCCGCCAATGCCTATCCCCTGTGTTCCAGTCAACAACTGCTGTCTGAAAGTAAGTTCCTGAGCTTACCATAATGATGCGCCAGAAGATCAGGAGGCCGGTCGATCCCATGGCAGGACTTGAGGAGATAAGAGCACAGCAGAGTGTGGCCAGGATAATAATGGCGAGTTCAACACCGTACATACGTCGTCGGCCAAAACCACTGGTTGAGTTGTCAGTACACTTCGGTCCAATCCGAAGGGGAAAGTTAGTTGATGAGAATAGAAAGGTACTAACTCTGCTAGCCATCCAAATACAATCATGCCCACCACAATTCCAGCACTGGTGGAGGCTTTGAAAGCTTGGTTGACTGGGTCGGGGAGGTAGCCATCGTTACCACTGAAACCATTTTGAGGGTTTGGGTCTCCCCAGAATACAACTCCAAGGAGTATTGTGATAAGATTGATAGCAAAGATGTCGTAAGAGTCTAGGAAGAAACCAACACCTGCTACTAAAACAGCACGGATATCTGATAAAGGGTCAGTAAATGGAAATACAACGGCGATGTATCAAATAATGGTATCACATACGGTATGCGCCAAAGGGAACCTTGTCAATTTCAGACAAGGCAAGACGGCGGCGGAGATTTGGGTCAGGAATGTGTGAGAAGTCGTTGAAGAAATTGTGAAAGGCGTTGTTGCCTCCCCAAGTGCGATCCTGCTGAGAGCCGGATGCAGGTTCGGGGAGCATGTCGTCGTCGTAGTCAGGCATTTTGAAGTTTACGGTGAAGGAATATCGGGAGCGATGATATCTGTAATCGACGACATGGGTTGTTCGGGGTGAGGATGCGTCGGGTTGAGTTTCGCGATACTGATCTCCACCTCTTCGGGCGCTGGTACGTTGAGATCAAGAATGCATAGGAACCAAAAATTCTGGTTTGTCGTCAAAGTTTTGATAATTAATCCAACTCTTTACTGAAATTTCGAGCCCAGTCAATGATCTTCTTTCCCTTCAAATCGTGGTTCGCTGAAACTCGAGGTGAGTATCCAATTGATCCAGGTCGTAGGATGATAAGGGTTTGAGACGGTTGGTTCCGGTATCGACACTAATATGCAGTTCCGTTCTATTCCAATATTCCAGTTTCAATTGAGGACGGTTTAACAAAGGTAACAGAGCGTTGATGTATTGTTCAAATGCGACATCGATATCATGGATCGGAGTTTCGGCGTCGCTGGCCGTCGGGGTGCGGATTCGTGAGGGTCGATGTATGCGACGAGTGGTGAGGTTTACGACAGGTCTAGTCCTAGAGTGTAGGTGGAGAGAAACGAATCAAACCGTAGATACAATGAAGAGAATGTTATGTTTTCTAATAGCAGAGACAATAATAATACGTATGGGTGAGAAATGGAGAAGTTTGAGAGGATTCTTGACAGGCCAGGCCCGGGCAGTTGGGATTAGATAGGTACGGCCGGATATAGCGTGCGAGCCGTGCTTGCCCAAGTTGGTACTTTGAGGTGCGGTACGAATTGGGGGATGGACGAACGTACTGTCCCCGTCTTGTCTGTAACGAAATGGGTGGTGATTTTGAGGCAGGTGCAGTTGTGGAGACGCATCTGCGCACGCCTTCCATAATGGAATCTAGGACCAAGCCACTGACCAACCAGAGATCGGTATGGATCCAGTTACCCACCTCTGGAAGCCGAGGAAGAAGCAAGATGGAAAGTC
Organism: Fusarium nelsonii; assembly: GCA_014898925.1. NCBI lineage: Eukaryota > Fungi > Ascomycota > Sordariomycetes > Hypocreales > Nectriaceae > Fusarium > Fusarium nelsonii. Next base: position 124,337 of record JAAVUC010000149.1, on the reverse strand, counting down.
CACTGCACACGCACTTGAACATCCCCGGACAAATCAGAGACAAGTATTCGATGCAGACCACTGAGATGAATGGAACACCAGGTCGCCCATGCTTCCAGAGAATCCACAGGGCCCGCCTTGTTCAAAGCAGGTCATTCTGCTAAACACCGACCACCTCCTTCATCTAGAATAGCATGAACATCGGCTCGGTGCTTTGGAAAACGAAATAGGCCAGCCCCGGCCAGCTACGAATCTCTTTTCCCTCGACCAAGATCCGAAACAAGATGCCATTCCCAGCTCACGACCGACAAGACAGAAAAGAATTCCTCCCTCCCTGTCATAGCAGATGCACCCTTGTAATCCCCTGCCATCCACTGACCTCACCTCAACCAATTGGAATTCGTCGGAGGCTAGTGACCAAACTCGCCCTGGTGGAGAGAAAGTCGACCTAACGCCCGCGTCTTACACACTGAAAGGGCTGCCCCCCACTTCAAGCCCAGGGTCGTGTCGCTATCTGTTCACTGGCTCCGACCTGACTGGGCTGAGGTGTGTTGAGGATGGATGGCTGCGAACAGAGTTTATTTGAATAAGAGGCGTTGTCACCTTTGCAGGTTCAGGAGAATGTAATTTCTCCTTCCATCTCAGGGATATCTCTCCGTTGGTTCGCTTGAATTATCTTGGCCCAAGATTGACGCCGTGTTACAGAAATTAGACCTGTCTGATGTGATGCAGACGGTCAGACAGACAGACCCCCCTCGACCCCTGTTTTCCAGAACAAACTCTTTACGCCTCAGGCACTCTTGAGTTTACTTCTGTCATGGGAAAGCTTCCAGAAATAATAGAGTCGTTCCATGGATCCATCACACCCACATCATGCCGCATCGAGCAATTGATTCATCTAACCATGGTCACTTGGTCGCAGATCTCGTCAACCGGGAACTCTCAACATTTTACCGGCGTTTCTTTCACTTTAGATCGACATGTATAATGCCCGAAACCTTTTTATATCCATCCCCGTTGCATCCCATCGATGCACGATATCGATGACGAAGGATTAAAAAGAGATCGACAACAAGTACCAGACCAAGCTGCATTACACAACACTCTTTGTTGACTTTCCCCTCTTTCTCGTGATGGCAAATGTCGACACGTGCTTACATACGCCCTTCATTAGTTTATGAGACAACACAATGAAAAGAGAGAAAAGCACCGAGCGGGCGTACTTTGTCAGTGTACGTAAAAAGTGCACGTTGTACAATCAGCCCAGTCAGATACAGTGGGTTACTCGTTTCTTCATCGCCGAAAAGATTCCAACGGACGGCTTCCGGCAAATAGCAAGCTCTATCCTAGTCTGTCCCAGCATGATTGGATCGTGCGCGGCTGTACGCATGAGGAATATCGAAGAATCTCGTCAAGCGTGACTCTTACTTATCCATTACTCACACCAAGTGAAACGTCCGGCCTCCTCTTCTGATTCATGGTGGCCAAGAGAAAACAAGATCAATCAATGTCAGACCCATCTGGCACGTTGTCCAACAGACTACATTCTCCACTTTCTTACCTTCGAGAATGCTTCTAGCCGCATTCTGAAGTTTGCCACAGCATGGATTTCAGAACGAAGGCTTAGGAGCGAAAGAAAACTTGACTCGTATACTCAGGATGCAAAAAACAAATGAGCAAAGGGCCATCAAATCGTCAACGACATGTCTGACACTATTTCACCATCCAAGTCTAGATTTCTGACACCCCTTGGCAAAAGCAATAGCTCGCCTGATATTAACTAAAAAGTTACGTATTACGGGTCTGTGTTTGTTTTTTTTGCTGACCCGTGCTTCTGTTCCTGAGTACGTGATACGTTTTGCTAATCTTGTTAATCTGCGACGCCTGCCGAGTGAAACCGTTACCTAAAGCTTAGCTCTAGTCATTCACTAACATCTTTTATCTTTTCAGCTCCATTTCACGAATCGACACGGTCTTTTTTTTTTTTTTTTCGTCTTTTCCCATCTCGCTGTCAATCTCGGTGAGGAACTGCATTCCGGCAGCACTGACCGAGCCAAGACGGGCCAAGAGCTGTCGCCCGGCGGATATGGGGTTTCTCTTATCTCATCACATTTGCATGTACTCTCTTGCCTCGCTTCTTATTGTCTTTTCAACTTCTCAGCTCATCCTGCTTGCTTCGCCAATTTTGACCAGGGGCTGCCTCTACCGTCTTACAGTCGACCAATCGGTTATCCACGTGTGCCGGTCTTTGACTTGATCCTTCCATGGGCTTTGTGAACTTCTCATCTTGTGCGAGGCTGGCCCTTGAAAGTTTTGCTAATCCTATACCTCTTGAAACTGTTGCTGGGGATCTTGTAAGCTGAAGAATTCGTAAGCCAGTGGGCCAGTGGGTTATCAGTCAGTTACACGTCAAAGAAACAACCTAGTCTAGCCGAGCGTCTACTGCTTTCTGTAGGTTTCCCAATAGAGGAAAAAAGTTGAACTTGTTCTTGAATAGCCGATTGGTAAAGTTACGATATTTCGTAAATGGTGGATGAGTTGACAAACTCGGCGCTTTGCAAAGTATTTACCTAGATGAATATACATTCCATCGCCTCACAAGGCTGTTCGGAAACCAGCAATTCCGGTATCATTGTGAGTTTCCAGGATGGTGAGCATGTCCACCCTATGTTCTTTACTTTTGCCTGGTATTGCTTTGCTGTTGTCACATCATCAAGCCCGGTATCTCAATTCATACCCATGCCTTGACTCACAGCAGCACTCCATCCTATCTCAAAAGGCAGACAAGGCGCATAGTATTCTGACACACACTTCTGTAAATTATTAAAGAGACTTGCACCCTGAATCATGCAATGCAAGCCAAAGTTTCTTGCAGCCGACAGAAATCGACATCTTACCGGCCGGCCTGATCATCAGCCGGCATCAACATGGTTACACAAACACTCCGGAAACAACGCATCAAGCGCAAATAAACGAATTCCATGTGTAATCGGTTTCTTTGTACATGCTTATACTGTTTTCATCAGTCTGCATTCCATGCATGTCACTCTTTGCAACAGCCTCATGTTTTAGCCTGCCGCCGCCACCACCACCATCATCTTTATCTACAGTGCGCCATGTCCCGCAGTGGCTTGATTTGTGAATGTGACAGGCCTGAATATCGACATGTAGAATTGCCCATTATTAATAAGGTAACCTTTTGTCATCAAAGAAGCGTTGGTGTCGTGTGGCTTCACGATGGCGATATGGTTTGGCGGGAATAAAGTTGAATGAACAAGCGTTCGGGTGTAAAGGATGGAAGTCATAACAAAGTAGGTACAAGCATCGATCAGTCTGTACTCGGAAGTAATCCTGTGACTGAGTGGTAAGATTCTCCTGCTCGGTGGTCAAAACTACTTCCCTGACAGGTGTTCTATCACATGAAGACCAAGGTACTGCAATTTATGACACGGTAGTGTTTGATCAGTTCATCATCATCATGACCAAGGAAACAAACCTCTTCATGCATATTGTATGCATGATTTTGAATGGCTACGTAAGACCGACCCAGAAGGGTGAGCATATATGACTTATCAGACAGCGCCCACTATAGCAAGAGTTGTGGCCACGCGATCGCCGGGCGTCTCTTCAAAGATTAGGGTTAGAATTTTTGCTTGCAGTTGATGAAGGATTTCAGAGGCTCAGTTAACGGTTGTGCAGACTGATGACTGGACACATATCGACCAGTGCTTAAGCTTGCGGATGAGCTCAGTATAACTGACTCAGTGTCTCTGTCACATGTAGTTTCAACCCTTCTGTCCCACCATCAAGATACGCCCCCATGGTAATTTGGTGTTGTTTGGTTAACGGCCAATATTCATTACCTCACAATCGCGGGGATCAATATAGTTGGGTAGGATGAAACGGCTACAACGGTATAGCTCTGGTTCTTCATATTCGTCATTATAGGTTTTGATCTTGCCTAATCTTTTTCTAGCTCGTCGTAGCGCCTTGGCCCCGTTCTAAGAGAAAATGGTTTACCAGGCAGTGATATCCTCTACCTCAGCTTCACCGAATGTGCTCGACTTGGTAATTTGTCCAACGCTAGCTTCCTCAGGCGCAGCACCGTCCTTGGACATGATGTCTGGCAAGACCTCTTTGAAAAAGGAGAGAACATAGTTGTTGACTTGTTCAAATTGCAGCAAGAAAGCATCGTGGCCCTCAGGGCTCTCAATACGCTCCAGGCGCGCGTTAGGAACATGCTTTGCGATCTCCTCTTGCTCTGCGAATGTGAAAAGGCCGTCGCTTTCAATGCCCAAGACGAGCGTAGGCTGCTCGATCATAGCCAATGCATCTCCAATGGTTTCTGCTCGGTTGCGTGACACGTCATGTGTGTCTAGTTTACGAGTCATGGCAATGTAGCAGTTGCTGTCGAATCGTGTAACGAATTTACGCCCTTGGTACCGCAGATACGATTGGGCAGAGAAATAGTGCGATTGCGGCATCTCACCTCCAGTGAGACTGCCGTTACTAGGACCATGGAACTGAGGGTCAGCAACATCAGTCACTGCAGGTGTCTGAGGAGCTGAACCAGCACCAGTTGCGCCAGCCTGGGATATGGACGTGCGCTTGACAACATGACCATCATTGTGAATGTGAAAGTGTGCCTCAGACGGGGTTGAAGGGCGTGGTCGGCCGCCGATTGTTTGAACCTTGGATGGGTCGGGGATGTTGCGTCCGAATCGTGATTCAAAGGAGTTGCGACTTCGATATGTGAGAAGAGCAGACATACGGGCCGCACCCAGGCCGGTGGAAGGTGGATCGTCAAAGGAGTAGTATCCATCATCATACTTGGGGTCGGCGTAGATGCTCTGTCGCTGCGCTTCACCCCAGCTGATGCCCCAGGCACTGTGTCTGCTTGAGGTAGCAATAGGGACGATGCAACGGATATAGTCCTTTCCAAAGTACGCCCACTCGAGCACAAACATACCGCCAAGGGAACCTCCAACAACAGCGGCTAGCTGCTTCACACCTAAATCATCAAGGATGAGCTTGTGGAGGCTATCAAAGATTAGTATAAGTGTTCCATCTAGTTGCTTTTGCTTAGGCCGATAAGACCACCCCTAGAGGCGCAAACTTACTTGACATCGTCGCGAATAGTTGTGAGAGGGAACTCAGGTCCATATCGGCCCTTGCTGGGGTCGTTGTCCTTGGCTGTTACTGGACTAGCAGTGCCGTAAGGGCTACCCAAACTGTTCATGCAGACGATGAAGAACCTTGAGGTATCGAAAGCTCGTCCAGGACCTCCAAGAAGAGGACCCCACCAATCACTCACATCGGCGCTTCCAGTGAGGGCATGACAGATGACCATGGCATTGTTGCCCTCTTCGTTGAGCTTGCCGCGGGTGGTGTAAGCGACAGGAAGGTTGTAAAGAGTCACCCCTGACTCAAGAGTGAATTCCGGAACGATTGCTAGCTGCTGCTCAGGGATGAGAGCAGCGAACGGGTTCTCGGGCTGTGATTGCGTTCTTTCTTACAGGTATTCAGCCACCGGTCTTTTACAGTGATACAATGGGATAAACCATAGTGATATGTGAAGGATAGAGTATGAAGGGGAATTGAATGAAGTGAGAAGTATGAGTAGAATACTGACCATATCGTTTGCGAGAATCGCTGTTCGTAGTATTGTTCTCCGACATAGTGACAGCGGGCATAGCTATATTTGCCGTTGTCTCCTCCCGATAGCGTAGTTGAGAGGTTATACAGAGAGGCGCACCCAGATTAGCTGGGTTTGATATTGAAGTCGCTTGACCCCAAAATTTATCGAAATGGCAAGAATTTAGGCCCAATGGATCGAAGTGCCTTTTCCGAGTGTATTTATTATCTTGATTTGTTTAGAAAAATGTCTGGATCAAAGTTTAAGAGAAAGACTGCCCCTAGGTATGGCGTAATTCTGGCTCGTCTCCATGGCTGTCGTGACTCAGCCAATTGCCGTGCTGTACTGACTGCAACAAGAGGCCGGCAACGGAGTCGATGACGATCACGTGCAGGTATTGAGTCGCTGCGGAAATAATCCGTGGAAAGCATCTTTATCCTGCGCTCAAATTGTTGATTTCTGGCATAAATTGCCAGAAAATGAAGACACAGCCGACTCACTAGCACTAATATCTCCTTTATATGACTTTCCATTGAAATAGAAAATCTTCTCTGATTTATGAAAGCAAGACTGGCTCTTTGTCCGATGAGATTCTATGAATTTGAGGCCTATAGATCGGTACGTACCCTACCTTTTTCCATTACAGGTGGCCTGTGCGGCGACGTGCAGTACCTGCCACCTACCACGCGTTGGCAGCCTCGTTTCCCCAGTAAGGGAAGGCTGCTACTGGCGACTGGCTGCCAATACGTCGTGACATCTAATTCCATCTTTGTTTGAGCTTCATCTATTCTTTTCTACTCAACCCCATCGCGACTGGGCTCCCCCACCTGCAATACGAATCGCAGAAGTCGCTGCTTACTTGTCTTGGAGCCACACATCGCGCGCTCTGAACCTTTTTGGCTTCTTTTCCTTCAAGTCATTCCCTTGTCAGCTTCGTCGCGACCATCACTTTCCCCACCCGAACTCCTTGTCGTCAAAAGTCAGTCTTTCTCATCCGCGCCGTCCGCATAATACAACAACAAAGTTACAACGTCCAATTTTTTCGAACCAGCCAACTCATTTTTTTTTCTTGCAGGCTTTCAACCTTATAATATCCATCAATAGCGCAACACACGCTACCATCTAATGAGATAATCATCGCCTTCAGTTCCGACTTCATTCTCGCGAGCTATGCCTCCGAAACGCAAGAGGAACGATCGCCAATCGATCGAAGGTGGTCGATCTTCTCCCCATCGACCTGGAGATACAACACTCGGACAGCACGACCGTGACGATAATATGGGACGTGGCCGCGGAAGAGGACCTCGAGGTCCGGGTCGACGCGATTCATCGCAAGGCCATGGCCGAGCACCCCCGAACCATCAATCCAATCCTCCACCGACGCAACGACGACCCAGCTCTTCACATGCACCACCACCACCCCCTCCACCCGCTATTAAGAAACCTACTTACGTGCCACCACCGCCTGTCATAAGACCACCTTCTCCGGTCCGTTCTAACTATCGCTATAATAATCTTACGGACGAGAAGATTAGCGCTTGGGCCGAGAGTGGTCGGGATGAGATAATTCAACATGGAAAGCAGTCGCGAGACGATGTCGATATCACTGAGCTATCAAGCTTATTCCAAGAGTTCGTTCACGCAGTTGTCCAAGCTCGATTATCACCAGCCGATGCAGGTACCTGCGTCAAGGAAATCCTCGGTGACGAAACGACGGAGATTATTAAGGATTCATACGCGTTCGCTCCCCACACTCTATTTCTTGACTCTCTGTCCATTGTTATGGATAACGAGCCCGCCATTTATCGACCAACCCTTCGGGAATTTGTTCTAACAGCTGGCATATCGTCGAATTTGATGCGACAAGTGCTTGACCCTGAAGTCCTACAGCAACTAGGCCTCATCAGAGATAACTTCGTCAAACTGGGTATCAAGCAGGCGACGAATCTTCTCTATCGACAGGCAAACTACAACCTGCTTCGTGAAGAAACCGAGGGTTACTCTAAGCTTATCACAGAATTATTCACGACTAGTAGCGTGGCACCTCCCCCTCCAGAAATGGCCGAACAGACCTTTGAACGGATCAAAGCACTGATAGGTACTTTTGATCTCGACGTGGGAAGAGTGCTGGATGTAACCCTTGACGTCGCAGCTGCCGTACTTATCAAGCAGTTCAAGTTCTTTGTCAAATTTCTTCGAGTCAGCTCTTGGTGGCCACGCACCCACCTAAAGTTCAGCGCCGCAGTCTATGTGGGCGGCCTGCCTTTGTGGGCTACACCAGACTACTCGCAGTGGACAACCACAGATGAGGATGAGAAACTTATGGAGGAGAAGAAACGGGTTCGTGATATCGCATTCTGGGACCGAGCTCGGGAAGTACATATTGAAGCGTTCTTTGAGTTGGGTGGCCGACAAGTAGCAGATTCCGATTCTCAGCAACTTACCATCACCAACGGAGCCTCGGGTGACGATGCTGCGGCCGACATCGAGCGGCAATGGGTGCAAGAAACCAAGACACTACCGCCTCCGGGCAACCGCACGGCCGCACAGTTGCTTGGCTTCAAGTTACGTTTCTACAACTCTGACGCGAGAGATGAATCAGACGTCCTTCCCGCAAACCTGCTCTACTTGGCGGCCCTTCTAATCAAGATCGGATTTATTTCCTTGACCGACCTTTACCCACACCTCTCGCCAGCCGATGAAAACATGGAAGCCGTACGCGAGAAGGAGATGAAGAGGCTGGAGGAAGAGGAGCGATCTGCCAGAGGTGGACCGATGAACGCTCTTCTTATGGCTGGTGTTTTGCCCCAAGGCGACGACGATAATCCCAATGGCTCGAATCTTCCTCGACGGGAGCTTCCCAAGAAGGCCGAACCCGACACTAAAGAAGCTGCTGCAGAGGCGGCAGACAACAAACCAAAATTGCCTGAGCCTCTGGAACAGAAGGTGGCATTGCTCACGCAGCTATTGACTATCGGTGCCATCCCTGAATCGCTATTTATTCTCGGTCGCTTTCCTTGGATCCCTGAGGTCTTTCCCGAGGTTCTCGAGAGAATCCATCGCATTCTTCACTATTCTGTCGACAAAGTCTTCCACGACAGCCGACCTATCGTGGTGGGCGAAACTGGATGCCCTACGAAATTTGTGCCCGACTTTGATCAATCCGGTCTTCCCAAAGGCAGCGTCCGTCTAAGCAGATTGACAACCCGCAAATCACTCAGATGGCCATTCCCAGACAAGATCGACACCAATGAATCGCAAAATTATCGATATTATTGGGATGAATGGGCGGACAACATTCCCGTTTGTCAGACCGTGGACGATATTTTCACTTTGTGTGGAACCCTACTCAACATTTCTGGTGTCAATATCGGCAAGGATGAGGCACTCTTGACCAAGTTGGCCAGAATCGGAGCCAAGAGCCTTGCGGAGGACAAGTCAGATCACAACCTCACTCGATGGCACGATCTACTTCGACGGCTTTTGTTGCCAGCGTTGAGCCACACCAAAGCCAATGCCTCTGCCGTCAATGCGATCTGGGAGCTCATGAGACATTATCCTATGACTACCCGCTATTCCATGTATGCTGAATGGTTTGAGGGTCAAATTTCTCGACTCCCTGCTATGAAAGCAGCTTTCGCGAAGGCAACATCTGAGACTCGAGGCACCATGAAGCGAGTTTCCCTCACCAACCTGAGCGAAATGGCCAAGCAACTCGCTAAGACCAGCTACTCTTCTCCTGGTATAGTCTTCCGAGTTGCGTTCGAGCAATTGGAGTCCTACCCAAATCTGATTGACGCTTTTGTGGAGTGCGCCAAGTACTTTACAGAACTGTCTTACGATGTGCTTGTGTGGTCCCTAATGAGCTCTCTTGGAAAATCCAGGAGCCGTACTCAAGCTGAACACGCTCTCACCACCAGTAAATGGCTACAAGCCTTGTCAAGATTTTCTGGTAGAGTTTTCCGACGATACACTGTATTGAACGCCACACCTGTTCTTCAGTATGTCAACGACCAGCTAATCAAGGGCAACTCTACCGATCTCATCATCCTCAAGGAGCTTATTACTTCCATGGGCGGAATCGTGGATTCGGTTGATTTCACAGACCATCAAATCATGTCCATGGCTGGAGGCGAATACCTGCGAAAACATACTCTAATCCGTGGTCAGGATAAACGTTTCGAGAACATCAAGAGCTCCAAGCGTCTCATCCAAGCCTTGACGGAATCTAAACTTGCCGCACAGCTTCTTATCAGCCTGGCGCAGTACCGACAAGCGGCTCCCTTCCAAGTACCAGAAGATGAAGCTCACATCAAGTACCTTTCCTCGATGATCGATGACTCCCACCGCATTTTGATTCAATATCTGGACCTACTCTGGAGCAACATGGAACCGACCAGCTTCGACAACCTTGTGCCATCCATTCCCGAACTCATCCATTCATACGGCTTGGATGTCAGTGTAGCGTTTATGATTGGTCGAGCAAGTCTCGCCCAACGCATGTTCCCATGGAAGCAAAAGAAAGTAGAGGAAACCAAGGAAAAGGCTCAGATTGCCCAGTCTACGGATAAGGAAGGAGATGTTGCCATGTCCGATACACCAGTTACGAATGGTGGCAACGACACACCCAGTCAAGAAACAACCCAGGCTGACGATCAGGTGGGTTCCCCGAATGCTACAGCACGGAACCCCTCCACTAATCTACCACAATCACAGAAATCCGAAGATAATTCTCTCGTCAAGTCAGCACTACAACCTCTGGTAGAAAGTATTCAAGATGCTGCCCGCCCTGAAACCTGGCAGAAGATCACCCCGGAACTCTATGTGACCTTCTGGGCTCTCCAGTTAGGCGATCTCTATTGCCCTGACAAGATTTACAGACAAGAGAAAGAGCGCCTCAGAACCGAAGAGGTTGCTATTTCTCGAGATCGCACCGACATGTCGAGACGAGGACAAGAACGCAAAGTGGAAAAACGAAAGGAGCTTATGCAGCTTCAGATCGGCCTTTCTGAAGAGTGCGGCGAACATCTCCTACGACAGGGGAAGTGGAAATTCTTCCTTAGCAAGCAGTTTCAGACTTCGTTCCCAGAGCCTCGAGCTAAGCCAGACAGCATCTCCGACACGTTGCTCGAACAGTGCTTCATTCCTCGCCTGCTTCTGTCCAAGGCCGACGCTGAGTATACCTACAAATTCATCAAAGCACTTCATGAAGGAAATGCTCCAGGCTTTCAGTTGATGTCTCTTTACGATCGCCTTTTCAATGCGAACCGCTTGAGGTCTCTTATATTCACGTCAACTGTTATGGAGGCCGAATATCTCGGTCGTTTCTTGAAGTTGATACTGGAAGACTTGTCACGTTGGCATAAGAACGCACCCGTCCTCAATGAGAAGGACAAGTCAAAGGATCAGCCCAGGTTGGGTGCATATGACAAGGAGGGCAAGGGCTCGAGTGATCAGCCTCGTCTTGGTTTCGCTCTAACTTTTGACGACAACGGAAAGCCTTTGACCTTTGTGGAGCATGAACAATTTCGTGATATGCTATTCCGCTGGCACAAGAACCTCAATAGTGCTCTCCGTTCTTGTTTGGAAGGTGCGGAATGGATGCACATTCGAAATGCTATCACAGTACTCAAGGCGGTTCTTGACTTCTTTCCCGCGATCGACTTTATGGCTACCAAATTCTCTTCACTCCTTCAGAGTATCACCAAACAGGAGTCTGCTGCCAAATCAACTCCAGATAGCGAGATTGGTGGACGTGTTGATCTGTCAGTCGCCGCACAGGGTGCTATGTCAGAACTTCAGAGAAGGAAGGCGAAGTGGGTCATGGTACAGGCTTTCCGCCCTGGTGGTGTAAGTATCCTGAAGCTATATTCTGTGACTTAGCTAATGCTTTATAGGCTGGGCCTGCTCAAAACGAATCAGACAAGGCGTCCAATTTGCGAGCAACTGCGGCGGAGTTCAAGCCCGGTTCTCAAAAGTAAGTCCCCATACCCTTTCAATTGTTTCTACGTCTAACATAAGCAGGCTGTTCAGAGGAAAACAAGCTACAGCCGAAGAGGAAGATGGAGAGGTCAAGGATGCCAAGGACTCGAGGACCTCTGGAATTGATTCGACAAAGCCCACAGGCCCCGCGAAGGACTTGTTGCCCGCTAAGCCAGGGTCGTCCCGTGAGTCTAATTCAAGCAAACGCGATCAAACTCCTTCAGGACCTCGCGCCAATGCGAACGCAGCTGCTGCGGCGGCTGCAAAGCATGATTCTCGACCTAATACGCTGCCTGAACGTCCACCTCATACCCTCCCCAGTCGACCTGACGTGCCGATTCCTGCTCACTATACTCCTGATCGATTTAATCAGTCTAGGGGTCATGAGCGTCGTGACGGTAAGGAACCGCGAGACGCACGATCCAGAGATTCACGGGAGTCTAGAGAGACTCGTGATAATAGGGATCAGCGAGAGTCTAGGGAGACGCGCGAACCACGAGACCAACGAGACTCGCGGAATTTCGATCCTGCTCGCCCTGACCGTCCTCGCGACTTGCCTGATCGACGAGCACAGGAACACGGTCGGGAGCCATCTCGGTCTGACGGATCAGGACGTCGCGGCGAACATGAGCGTGAACGGAACAGGGATGCTAAGAGCACTCGAGGCCACGAACATGGTCGTTTGAATGATACCCCAGCCTCGGCTCCCACTGCACCTGCCGCTGCCGTTGAGGCACCAGAACCCCATATCAACCCGGAGAGAGCTGCTCTGTTTGCCCAAGACAACAAGCAGAGCCGCGCGCCTGACTCTGACCGCAGGGGCCGTAAGACTGCCCCTGTCGAGCCAGCGGACACGATAAATCCAGAAAGGGCGGCGTTGATAGGCAACCGAGATAACACGCCATCGCGTGCGCCTAGGAATGAAGCACGAGACCATAATTCTCGTGTGCAATCACCTCGACGAAGTGGGCGCTACGGACATGAAGCTGGCCAGCCAGACAGTGGTCGCGAAGACCGACATGATCGTAACTATCCTGTGGAACATAGACCCTCTGGTAGAGACCCTCGAGAACGTTCACCACTACCAGGTAACTATCGTGGGGACAGGCCAATGGATCGCGAGAATGAGCGAGCCCCTGCACCCAAGGGTCGTGATGCCTCTGCTTTCCACGGTACTCCGTCTCGTGGCCCTGAGCCTGATCACAAGCCATCCCACCAAGATGATTCGTATGGACGCCTGAATACCATTCAGAATGTAACGGATATTCCATATGGCCCCAAGGCTCGTGGACGAGGTTCAACAAGAGGTCATGGCGGACCACAAACTGGACCAGGTCGACTTGATGGCCGATTTGCTGGTCCCGAGGCTGAACGTCCGCCCACCCCTGATCGACCTCCTCCTACTGGCCCATCGTCAGGAAGAGGGCGAAGAGGCGGCTATGAGCAGAATGCTGGTCCAGTTACTCCATCTAGTACACCTGGAGGTCCTGGGGGCAGACTTCGCAATGCTGGTCCAGGCCAGAACATGCCTTCTCCTGCGTCTACCAATGCAACACCTACAGGTGTTCATCCCGAACGTCTTGCTCAGATCGGGGGTGGTGGTAGCTCGCTACCTCCTCCTCCCCCATCAGGACAACCACCTCATGGGCCAAGTAACACCCACGGACATGGCCGACAGTCAATGGGCGGAACTAACACGCCCGACCGAGGCCCCAATTCGGGCCCACGACAGACACCTGGAGGCTACACTGGGTCCCCGGCTGGTGAGCCTAACGTACCAACCGGACCAGCTTCCAGCGAACGTCGCAACGGCGGTCGAAGGCAACTCGCGGGCATCAACAGTACACTGCAACAAGCACAAGCCACCATGCCTGATACAAGCCGAAGCAGTAGCGGAAGGGGGGGAAGGGGTCAGGCACGCCAAACTCTTGGTGGCGGTTCGGATGCCCAAGTCTTGACTGGAGGTTCGCCCGCCACCACGCCAGCACAGGAACGCCAGGATCCGATCAGAAACGAATCCTCCAGCCGAGCGCCTGCCAATGGAGATGAAAGCTCTGGCCGTGGTGAGCATGACCGAAGCCGGCGCGATCGCGAGAGTCGGTCAAACAGACCTTCACGACGAGGAAGCCGCGATCGCGAACGTGAGCGAAGTCAAGGTCGAGAACGAGATAGCAAAGAACATCGTGAACACCGTGACCGTCGTTCAGGGGCCGGAGACGGTGGCAGGGAAGAGCGCGAGTCTAGACGCTCTAGAGAACAGGGCGGCGCTCCACGCGAGCCAATGGGGCCTCCTCCCACGGGTGGAAGAGACCTTGTGCAGGGCCGTGAAGGCCGACATAGAGGTGATAGCCAAAGCGGCCGCAGTGGTGAAGACTGGGCAAGCAGCGGCAGAGGAGGGCGAGGACAGCGTGAAGGAGGCTTACGACCAGAGGACCGGCGCGAGGACCACCGCGGACGCAAGAGGAGAAGCGAAGAAGGAGGGGCAGGGTTACAGAATGATCGTGAGAAGCGACCCCGACGATAAAAGATGATTTGAAGGAAAGAATGTTGGCACGGCATGTTTTGAGTACGAAAGAACGAAAAAGAAGAGGAAGGATTTCGAGTCTAGTCATGAAATACAACCTACGCAGAAGAGGACTTCGGACACGGCAAAGCAAGCAGTCTGAACAAGAACGGATCACAGACGAGTCGCATTTTCGGGGCGTTTATCAGGACTTTTTTTTGTCGCATTATGCTCCATTCGACCTTGCATTACAGTACACTTCTCCTTTACTACGTTACTACAATTATTACTGCTTTTTTACACACAATTGTCCCATTGGAGGCTACACTTGGTCTCGTCAACATACTTGAATCGGTTTTGCGAAACATTGAAGGAGGGTTACCACAGAACAGAGTTGGAACCCTTTTGAGGTTTTGCTATGGGTGGTTAGGTGTTTGGTTGGCAAGGTGTACTTGGATTGCAGATACCCTTTGAGCAGAGATTAAGCGTCTTTTTTCACTCAGTGATAATGATATGAACTAGACTAAGAGGGACGCTTGGCTTTTTGACTACCAAGCTTTGTAAGATATTGTAGCGCGTCCTGGCTTGGGTAGGATAGAGCACTTGGAAGGGTCAGGATAATTATTATGAGACTCAAGAGATTTCACTTGACCACGGCTATATACATTGACATCTCTGAACGGCTAGTTTCAATTCTGTAGTTCCTCGTACATTCATAGCATTTAAGCCTGCACCCGTATCACAGGACTCTCATCTGGGAGCACAGAGACTAAGTCCATCGTAAGTCCAGACCCCATGTTCGCCAGCTGTAGACTAGGTAATGCGTTTGAACAAGACTTCCATTTCTGAAGCTGAGTGGCAGTATAAAGCTGGAGATCAGAAACAAAAAGCCCAAAAGCCGATCTTAACTGGCAATAAAATAACCAAATGATTTCGTCCTTTGATACTAGTCAACTTCTTCTCTGCTACCCTAGGGTCGGTATGCTTTTTCGTTCTCCTAAGTAGCCCTTTTATACGGCTAAGAAGAAGAAGAGAAAAGAAGAAAAAGCTATTCAACCATAAATATGCTATCGTGTTATGCTTGTTTCTTAATGCTATCCTATGATGTGGTATGGACTCAGGTATAGGGACAATCGTTGTTGAAGATGGCTGTTAACAATAGCCTGACATGCAGACTTGTTCTGGGCTACCGGAGCTATCGTGTACCATACAACAAGACCGCAGATTTGTTTTTACTTAGACTTTTGTTCATTCGTAAGTTTTCATTACCTTGATTCCAATTGTCAACATATCCACCGGCGAACGACCCGGTCCCCACCGCCCCATAGCGTTCTCAACACCATACCCACACATCACGATAAAAAAATGAATCCACCAGCACCACCGAAACAAACGGCAAAAGGAAAGGTCTCGGAGGGAGTCGAACCCTCGCTGGCGGAATCAGAATCCGCAGTCATAACCGTTAGACCACGAAACCTCTAATTTGAGATGTCAGCGTGTTGCTATGTTCAAACTATATCGTTTTGCATTGCGTTGAGGCTGTTGTATATCACCAACTCCACACAAAGCCAACACTTGAGAATGTTGTGGCCTTAAGGTTTGGCAGCCGCTTGGCTCACGTTCGATTGGCTTTGAAAACGGCTGGTATGGTCATCCATTGGACAATTGAGGATGAGGACCTGTGCGCTCTTGACTCCGTTGAAGGTCTGGCGACTCAAGTCACGCAGTCAAGTATACGTAGTCAACTATCAAGTATCTATCTGCGAGGCTTACTGATAAATCATAAAGAGTGACATTGACGAAATCTATGGCATATCTGGTACAGGTTGATATGTGTTCTTGACATATCAATTGTTGATAAATTTGTGCCTACGTTCTTAAGGCTCTATCTGTGTTTTGCTCGCCTCTCCAACAGATACCAATTGTCAATAGGTGCTACGACTCCAGTCTACTCCTCTGACAATGGACATCTGTCCCAGGATGGTTCCCTCCTCAAGGAGAGATGGTCATCACTTTGTCATCTACACGACGTATATGGGCGGGTATTATTGTAATACGGCAGCTAAATCGGCGGGAAGATGCAGCTGAAACTAGAATGTTACTGTTCGAGTAACAAATCCATTTCGTTCAGAGGTGAATGAGTGTATACACAAATGACTCGTTGACTGGAGACAAATAGCTATGGGCAGGCATTTGTATAGCTTGTCTCTGTAGACGTCATCAAAGATGGTCTCCAGCTTCTCTATTAGACGTCCGTCTCTCATTTACAAGATGGATCACCTTGCCGATAAATGCCTGGCATCTTTTCCCCGACATCTGGCCCTTGAGTTCTGCTAGGTTAGGGTACTGTGGCATCTTGAGTACCAAGAGAAGGCGAGCAAAGATCCGTACCTATGGGGAAGAAGAACTGTCGGGACCGACTGTTGAGGTCATCGGAGGTGACTGTGGGAGTAGGACCTTTCCTCAGTATTTTATAGCCGGATTTAACTACTAAACATGTATCTCGAGGCCTAAACCCGGTCCAGTAGACAAAGTGATGGAATAGCTTACCGCAAAGTGGTTTATTCATGCATCGGTTGAACGTTGTACAACAGTTCAATGCAGATACTAGTGGGAATGGAGGAGAAAGCATAAAAAAAAGTCGACCTGAAATAAGGAGAGCCAGGCCTAAAGTGGTTTAACTTAACTTATAAGTTTAGTATCGTATGCTCTCAACAGCCCAGTCTACTGGTGCCTGAGGGTAGGTAGGAGGTAACAAGAACAGCTGCTCAATCTTTAATGGCATGTACGTGTTTGAGCAATCTCTGAGCAGAAGATTGCCAGGGTAGAAACATCACCATTGTTAGCAATCACAAGTATGGACATTCGTGTGTACCAAACCAGTAAGTGGTTAAATTGTACTATCAAATACCTCGGGAATCGCTCACCAGGCAACGTCCTGATATCTTCCCAGACCAAGAAAATAAGTATACTTTTGGTCGCTGTTCCACCCATCACCCCTCTGTGCATTTATGCTAACTCTATGTACATAGCAAGTGACCCCAAACTGACAAACGGCGACCTGCTTATTATATCCAGACCTTGAAGCCAACACTAATGTTTGTACAACCTGTTTAAACTAAGATCAACCGCGCGTTGTTACAACCGCAGTCATCATTTTTCCATCATACCAAGATTGTTAAGTCGGTCGCTGTTGTCGTAATGCCGTAAAATATAAGATCGAATCGAAGAGTAAGCAGTCGGCTCGTGCCCTCATGACCATGCCGATAGCGCTGTGCAAAGCAACGATCACTCAGCCCGCTTATGTATGTACCCATACCGTGACCCCGCGAACCACTAGGGATTGTTATTTCCATGTGCCGTTGTGTATGTGTTCCCTCGTGTAAAATGTCAACGCCTTCCTGGTATCTCGAAATGCAAGAAAAACCCCTTTAGGTTGTGAAAATGTGAGCCGGAGAAAGTAAGATTCGTGTGCTTCATGGGCCAGCTGTGGCCTTTTGTCCTCTCGTGTGGAACATATTTCATTAATCCATTGCCGAAACCTTTTCGGCTCAAGGTTCCGGCGTTGGATCGGGGTTGGTTGCACGAAGTACTTTGGGTGCTTGGATCCTTCTCGAATAGTCGTGGTCGTCTCGCAGTGTGTTGATACTCTCATGACTGGCGCTTCGGACGTACAAGCCCTGCTTAAACGGGTCCATTCGCGGGTCGACTTGAAGAGTACTGTTGCGACTGCCTGCGGCTGCTGACGCGATCGGCGAGCCAGCAGTTGTGCTCATGTCAGGCCGCTGAGCAATACCCGAGGAACTATCCCGGATGCTGGGGTCGTCCTGATAAGCCTCCTGCTCGTTTTGTTGCTTCTTGCGACGGAACCAGAAGAACAAGGCCGCGCCTGCGGCAAGTATGACTGCAGCAATAACGCCCACCACGATACCAACAACCTGACCAGTGCCGAGTCCACTTTTGGAAGTGGTTTCGTCTTGGTTCTCGTTTGCTGATGTCCCTGCGGTCTGCTGCGTCGGTGCCACAGTTACCGTCCTGATGGTACCCCCAGCAGTCACGGTTTGCACGATAGACGAAGGTTTCTCCGTCTCACTAGCCGAGGTCGCCTTTTCTTCCTTGGTTGAAGTGGGCTCGGGTGCGGAGGTCGAATCGTCTTGTTCGGTCTAGGCTTATAGTTAGTTTCAGCCCAAAACAAATTGATCACATCACCAGATTTCCGCGCTGGAATAATATGTGCTAAGACAAGGCATACAGTTGAGCTTTCTGAAGTCGTGGACGTTGTCGATGTGGATGTCGACTTCGTGGTGGACGGTTTCAATGTCACTGTGTTCTGTACCGTCTCAGTCACTCTGGACACGGCCATGGTAGTTGATTTTGCCTGAGTGTTGCTTGTTAAGCCGTGGAATCTTACCAAACCCAGGGGAATCAAGTGGAACAAGATTATACAGGTGGAAAGCTGGTGGACAGACACTCGTCCGATCACGACGTGCGCGGCAATCACAACACAAAGCATAATCATATCACGGGATTTTACTTACTTTGGTTGATGAAGGAGAAGGTCCTCGAGACCCAGATGGCTTGACATTGCCAATGTTAACATATCCATATACACCATCACCACCGCAGACCTCGTCAGGCCATGCGGGACAAGGGGTATCGCATGTCGAATCACTCTCTTGTACTGACTTGACAGGGGCGTAGTTTGAGCACCAGCATTTCTTGCCTTGGGTGATGGCGAAAGCATAGTCATCGAAGCAGTAATCATGGCAGAGGCCATTGGTCTGGTATATGCTGTAGTCTAGTTTTCAAGTTAGATGCTGTCAAGATACGATTTTAGGGTTTCCATACTGCCAGGAGTTTCGCCAGTGTTGAAGCTGGAACAATATTCAATGTCCAGGGTGTTGACCAGAGGTGCCCATGTCGATGCGAGTAATAAAAGAAGACCCGCTGATTGGGTGTTCCTGCAAAGGGGAAACATGTTGATTATTATGAGTTTGGTCAAAAACTAGATCGATGTTAGAGTTTGTTGGGTTGAGGGGAAACGAGGATGGTCCGGCAGGGAGATGGCCAAACCGGTGATCCAATGTAACACACCTTTACCAATTCACTTGGCAGTAAAAGAGCATGTGAGGTCGGGTGCGACAGAGATGAAGCAAGTCAATCACGACATAACACGGTCGCAGTAAGCTCTTAGAAAGTCGAAGCCATACCACGTCGGACGTCGAGGGGTGCAGTGGTACCGGTGCGATCTTCGCGTGGATGTATGTCTTTCGGAGCAAGACAACCGGTATCGTCAATCGTGATCCGAGTCGAGCGAGGTAACACAGTTAAGTGACCCAGCTGGTGGAAAGGCGAGCAAGCGATGGATGGCTTCTCGAAGATGGGACCCAATTTCGGTAGCGATGTACGTGCGATATCTCGGGTTCGTCAAAGGTGTTGATGTCGAAATGCAATTGCGATAGTCGATAGCAGTGATGAATCAAGAGCTTCGTGTTGATGCTCAAGCGTCTGTCGATATCCGGCAATCCTCGTAAATCCAACCCATACGAAACGATACAATACGGTGCCAAAAGTTCAACGATATCAATCAATGATCGTCCAAAAAACCCAACAATCCAAAAATCACCACGATTAGGTAAAAGAAAAAGAGAAGCAAGCTCCGGCCAGCAAGATAGGTATCGTAGGAAGATTTGAGAGGGGAGGCTGGGGGAAGAAGGTAGAGTTATTGGAAGCGTGGAGTGACTGCAGGCAGTTGAGGTCGAGAAGGAGAGACTATGAGAGGGAACAAGGTGTGAAGGAAGTAGCGACTAGCGTGAACAGATCAGGTAAGAGCCTTGTAGGTATCTGTACCTAGCACGGTAGCCCCGGGCTCTAGCAGAGGGGCGGCGGCAGCAGCGACCAGGATGGGAAACAAGGAAGGAAGAACGAAGACGAGGATGATTGTTCTAACCAGATCTGGCCGGACTTGAGAGAGCTCGGGAATAGCTGCGGAGAAAGGAGGAAGGGGGGGCAGTCGATAATATTGAATGAATGATTCCTGTCGAGAGCAATATTCGTATCCTTGAGTTGGGGTCTTTGTCGATGGCTTATTCTCCCTGTGTAGAGTAGAGTAGTATGAGATGAGATGGCTTGAGTTTAATCCCTTGTTACTGTAGAGAAAATAACCTGGAATAGAGTTGCACTGGAGGCAGTGATACAACCTGACCTGGCCTGGCGCCCTCGGTACGTACCGTTCAGCGTATGTACATACAGGGGGGCGTGAAACCAAAAGGCAAGGTCAACACTCTCAGCTCAAAAGCCAAGGCTGGGCAGACAAGGAAGTCTCCACGCGTGAAAAGGACCAAAGAGAGGAGTCCAAAATGGACGGGAAGAGAGTGATCCGAGGCCAACCCAAGCTTCCGTCCGCTTGAGCGCGATAAAAAAAAAGAAGAAGAAAAAAAGATGGTGATGGTGAAAGCAAAGCTAGTATCTCGGCGGTGTAAAATGGCCGTTTGTTTTTTTTTTGTTTTTTATTTTATTTTTGTCGGTATCAGTGAAACGAAGGTGTAAAAATGAGGTAGGAGCAGAAAGGACCGTTGAGAAGGAGACGATGAAAGGAACGAAGGAATTCAATGGAATGAAAGACAAATCAATTGTGCACAGATTAGAAGAACAAAAGAGAGAATACAGGAGAGGAACTTGAAAAGAAATTGACTGAACCAAAAGAGACAGAATTGATCGACTCGAGAGATGATGATGCCTGATGTAAGCAATTCTCGGGTTGTTGCTGGTCAACAACACTAGAGAGGTCCATACAGTTGAATGAAGCTGTCTACGCACTCAGTCCGAGTCACTGTGACGAACCCTTGACAGAATGATGTCTCTGCAAGGACTAAATGTTTGCTTCTGGTTAATCTGATCTGATTACATGGGCCTCGTTATCCATCCCAGTATTAATTAACACATCTAGCAGCGCAGTACTGTACACTCATGCAATAGCAAATCACAGGGACAGAAAAAACAGTGATTGTGAACAAATAAATTTAAATAAAGATGGACCCTCGTTTCGCTATCCTCCCTTATCCATACCATAAAAGAAACTAAAACACGCGGCGCCTGCAGTGACCCAACCGCAGGGAAAGCCAATGTCGTCACCACGGGGCGCTCCAGCGCTGAATAGCTGTTGGCTCCAAACTTTCAGCGCGTGCGTGTTATTGATTGTAGGGGAGTGACAGGCGCCGTAAGTTTTATTACGGTGGGATGAAAGGGGGGCGTGTCGTGTCATGTCGTGTCGAGGTTGCAAGGGTGGGAAGTGAATGGGATCTACATGGGCACCTGGACAAGGGTACGAACGGCGATCTTGATTGGAAATGTAGAGGTACCAAATTACCGTATTGGTTACGGAGCGGACAGTTGCGAAGGCTCCGTCCGACAATCGCAATTCAAGGTCTGAGATGGGAATTGTGGTGGTGGTGAGATGGTATTATGAGCTGATCCTGGTACTGTCTAGCCATGATATTCTGCAAATTACTCTCACATGCGATATGTATTATTGATTATTTCTACTCTACAAACAATCATAGCTATGGTTGTCATGTTCCTGACACCAACTTATTGATCTAGACCCAACCCGACATGATGGGCTTGGCTTTCGCCTTTGACTCTGACTATGGCTTGCCGCTACGTGCTTGGAAGATGGAAATTGAAATTGGATGCAGTAAAGTCACCACCAAATTCACGCTCTCCTCGGCAACTCATTATCCGGAGTGGCATCAACCTTGGCACTTTTTGGTCACGGAGTAGGAGTAGGAGTTCTGTAATTCCGTCTCAATTGTTTCTCGGATTCTCTACATTTTCCTTATAAGGCTATTCTTGCATGACGATTCGACTATGAACAAAAAGAAAAGATGATGAAACTCATAGACCCGCTCATACAACAATAACAAGGTGCGACGCTTGAACAAGATTATTAAAACAAGGCGTCCAGAGTAGGTATTCCGGTGTTTTCTGTAGCTGCTGAAGCCATAACTTTAGTACTACAATAATTCGCGCTCAATCCACGATCCGATCTAAGTTGCTGGCTAACCTGAAAATGGGACATGAACAGACAGAATTAGGCACTCGGTTAATAGATGCATGTTATTTTGTAAACCCCCATCTTTCCCATGGATCCTCCATCATCTTGTTTTGACTCCACCGTTCCCACTCTCACAAGCGCAATAAGTTAGAGGCGATACGATATTGGGAGGCTAGCGGCTCTTCCAACATGGCACCATTCCTCATCTCGTGTTAAACCGTTTTGTTGCCTCTGATTAAAGACGACAGAATGAGGACATGGCATTGCCGAGCCTCCCACTTCATTACAGCTTGACTTTGATTACTTTATTTTTTCTAACGCCAGGAGGACGAGCTCGGACAAAGTAAAGCAAGCAAAGCAAAGCAAAGCAAACTACTGTGAGCTTGGTTGGTCCCGGTCCCTGAGTTCGGCGCCGCGCCGTTAGACGTGGCATTGAACCAGTTCGGGAAACGCTCACCTACTATAACGGGCCATTTCCGGCCCCTTTCTTTGCGTTTGTGTCTGCCAGATCTTGATTCTACTCATAGGTGGTGCCGAACAAAGGTAAGTAAATATAAAGATGGTGGTGGGTGAGAATTATACTATGGTATGGTTATGGGTCATGGATCATGGACCGTTGTTTGATCGACATCAAACTTGGATTTTACCCAGAGCGTTAATATGTCGCGAGAATTCTGGACGGTCCACTCTCCCAGACGAACGGATAACAAGCAGGTCGATGCTCTTCAATCGAGGACCAAACAAATCCCTGCTTCCATGACTCTGTTGTTTCAGTCATTTTGGAGCCGGCCCGCGGAAGGGAGAAGGGAACATGGATCATATGCGTGGACTGGGGTACAGTACAATGTAGATACAGAGAACTTCTTGGCCAAGTCTGGTTAAGGAATCGCACATGATATTAGTTAGTTAGTGTTGCTATGTGATCGGGCATCAAGCCATGGAACAGAACCAAGCATTTTTTTGGCATTGCAAGTTAACGAGAAACAGTGAATGACATGGATGCTTCCAGTGGAATGGCTCTTATCTTTCCTCAGCCTTGCCCCTTGTGAACTTAGCACCATAAACGAGACGAGAGGAGACACGGCCTCCCCGCTCTCGTATAGATCCATATGATAACCCTTGACAATTTAATAAAAGAAACTCACTAATTGATTGACGATACAACTCTCTGTCTTTCTCCCTTGCCATCCTCGACGTCACTGACAGATCGATCCATTGATTCTGGTGAAATTAGACATTTCTCATCTCCATCTTTTTTTCTTAAATCTTTTTGGCCAGGTAACGATCTCGCTCGCCTCTTTTCGCTTCCCTGTAAGTACAGTAGACTACCAACCCCAGTCTGACTTATCCAATTTCAAGGTTACAATTTAACTCGAGGAACTGTAGCATTTGTTAACTTTGAATGAAAAGTCAATTGTTTAAGTACTGTAGGTCTGGGTTGTTGACCCGCTATCAGCTTCGCCTAAGCCCGGTTGAGTGCCCGAGCAGTGGAATAACTCAATCAATGGTACGATATGCAAAGTCTCAAAAGTCATTCGTGAAGCTTCTTGTACCGCAGAAGAGTAAACCTTGAATTGGATGGAATCTGGGGCAGCCATGCATGATCCTTGTTAAGAAGCCACCAGAACTTCTACAAAAAGTTGGCAACCTGCGTGATAATATCGATCGATTATTATCACCCAGGAACTGCTACTGTACCTTTTTTAATTCTTGCGTACCAATAGAGATTTGGTTTATCTGTTCTTCTAATACACACCATCTTTTTCTCTCTGCATCCGACTTCAACACCATCACCGAGACCAACACGAACTCCAGTCTTCCACTTAACTGCCGCCAAGTGCGGTGCGGTGCAGTTGAATTGAATGCAATGCACTGCTACCTCGTCTATGCGAACCACTACACCACCTTTTCCAACCGCGATTTCACCAATTGTCCAATAATGTAGCTAGCTCCGCCGATGCTTCACATGCGTAATCGTATTGGTGTTTTTTTTTTTTCTTTACACCCAAAGATCCTTTTCTTGAGGCTTTGAGCTTGTGAGCTTGATGAACACAGGCGTGGCAAAATCGCTTCGTAATGTCTCACTCTGCGACGCTATTCTCAACCAAAAAAGAAGCCCCTCCTTCTCGCCTACGTGCGTGTGTCTGTTGTTGTTGTGCTTGTGCTTGGGAAAGACACCGAAGAGTCACGCAACTAACTACCTTGCGTGGGGGTGTTTCTGCAGGTTGGAGGCTGGGACGAGGTATTAATGTCTTGTGTGATTTCTAAGGTTTTACCTTGTGCGTGTTGTTTATTCTTGTATCTCCGTTGTCAGAGCGCGTTTTCAGCCTGTTGCATTTCGAGAGTAACCATCCGTGGACATGGTAACATGTATCGCGACATCATTAAGCCGTCCGCCAGCCGAGGCTGTCCTGTCACGCACTCATCATGATATAAACTATGTCCACCGATCTGCCTTCCCTTGCTTTACCCTGTCTTACGGGCTTGCTCTGACCACTACCATCATAACTGCTACTATGTATCACGCCGTGTAGTTGAGGCTCGGTTTTGTTAAACCTTAATCCTCACTAAATGGTAAGCCAAGCCAGAAAGGCAAACAGACAATGATACCCTAGGTAAGTCCCATCATGGTAACTCGCATGTCGACGAATCCGCTCGTCTGTCCACCCTACAGTACAGTACAGTTGCCGGTCGGTAACGTTCTTCGTTTAGAGGCGGTGTTACGAAGCACCGCTGGGATAGGGAGCGAACCTTGATGTACTGTACCTACGATACTTTCGCAGTAGATTTACCTGGATTGCTTCTTGCTTCTTTCAAGCTGTCAAAAGACATGTGGTGGGCAAATCACAAGCTTGACCACGGACCGGGAGAATGCAAGTTCAGGGTCCGCCATCCATCTGCAAGCCGCCCGCCATCTGCGGCAATCGGTTGATGTGCAGCGCATCGTATCGTGAGGGTGTGAGGGATCAAATTCTTCCGCCTGGTGGTGTCTAGTATTTTCCACGGCGGTCTCTGGGAGAACTGAACGTCCTATCTGAAGTTACCTACCTACCTTACCTCTTTGAGGTACAGTTCATGCCAGTATCTCTACCTTTTACCACTGGTACCATTCGTAAATGATTCTGGATCGATGCTCTCCATACTCGATGACCATGATAACAAGACCCGACTTGTGGCAGATGCTTCCTCTTTATTTTACATGACGACGAAACAATTCATACATATGGATAAGCTCTGTTGGATGACCTACTTGACTTGCCGGGCTTACTCATATTTTTCTCAAAACACGTCTCTCCAGCGTCATGACTTACACACCACATGGATTGAGTTCTGCCGACTTCAAAGCTAGGTCCACTTGATCGGTTTGAGGGAAGCGAACGAGATCTTAGTCACGAATAATCTATGGGGCAGAGCCTCACAAGTTGAGTTACTGTAGGAACAAGCGTTTTTCAACATGCTAAACCTTTGTCTAGTCAAGAATTGGACACTATGGCCCGATGATTCCATTTGTCTAGACTGCTATTAATCAGAGTTTCCTGCTGGACGCATCTGACAACTTACAGTACTGTAATAGTTCGTGAGTGCAGACCCTCCGATTGAGAGAGGTCTAGGGTAACCTCCGTGGATGGAATGCTTTGTCATGTCTTATCCGGGGTAAGCTGCTTGCTTGCTTGACTCTTGTCTTATGCTGACCATTCATGGCTCTCCAATGTCGCAGGTGCTACCGCAAATGGGCCCAAGCTCTCCCCAATCGATGTCATATCGCCTTGGCTTAGTTTAGTCCCTCCAATGAAGCTTGCATCATCAGCCTTGTCAACATCCAACATCAACACAGTGTTTCTGTTTGCATATACTCTTATCAACACGTATTGCATTTTCTATTGCCAAGAGCTTATCAAAGTCGCGACTTGATACTCTTCCAGGTATCCTGCGAATATTTCGATGTGACTAGCCGACCAAAAGCACCCCTCCGGCCTCTCCGGCTTCGACCTTCGTCATCAGCCTACCGCTATGATCGCGAAACCCAGCTTGCGCGGCCTCTCTACGCCCGTTAACCGATCTCGACGCCTTCCAGTGACTATTGGGGCTATCGCCTTCTTCATCATGTGTCTCTTCTATCTGCTGCTCTCTATCGCGCCTTGCATAGTTTATGGGAACTGTTATCGCGGGTATTTGAGTGCTTACAGCTTCGATGCTGACTTGGCTCATAATCCGACCTGGATGGCCGAGATTCCCGACGATGTGTACCTCACGAGCCTCAGTATACCCGGGACACACGATACAATGACCTACGAGATAGGAACAGAGGTTTTGCAGTGCCAGAACTGGAATCTTACAACACAGTTGGAGGCGGGCCTTCGCTACTTTGACATCCGCGCTCGTGTGCGTGACGATGAATTGCACATCTACCATGCCAACGGCTACACTGGCTTCAGTTTTGAGGACGTCATTGGCTACATGAACGACTTCTTGGATAAGAATCCCTCCGAGACCATTGTCATGCGCATGAAGCAGGAAGGCGGCCGCATTGGAGACAACAACACCCTGTCGTTTGAAGATGCCTTCAACAAATACCCCCTGGGAGATCGGCTCTACAACTACAGCTCGACAGCTCCTCTGCCAACACTCGGTGAACTCCGCTCCAAGATCTTCGTCCTTGAGAACTTCCCAGCCAGACGCGGAGGTCCTTATGGTCCGAAGTGGGAGGGACCCCAGATGGTGCTGGAAGACAAGTGGATTATCCCTGACATCTATCACCTTTCTGAGAAGTGGACTGCGATCCGCGACGCTCTCGAACTGGCGGCAACAGCACCACTTGACAATAAGATCCTCTATCTTGCTCACATCTCGGCCTCGGTGGGCGTCCTGCCGATCGAAGCTGCGGCTGGACCAATGAACCGCACCGTCACTGGGATGAACGATATGACGGGCCAATGGATCAAGGATTTCGAAGATAACCCTGACACAAGCCGCACCGGAATTGTCATCATCGACTTCCCAGGTAGGAAGTTTATTGAGGCCATCCTCCGGTGGAACAATTCATTAAAGAAATAATCATAAGCATACCCCGGGCTGGAGGCTGCAGGAACAAATGTGGGATTGTCGTTAACGTAAGAGAAGTGAGTATCTACTTGGACAGACAGATCTTCACAAGTTAATTATACAAGTAGAAATTACCTTGGAAAATACCCTGACTTGGATTCCACTTGTGTTAACTGGCTCCCCCGAAGTGGACATCCCTTCGTCTGATCTCTTTTGCCCTACATATAGTAAAATCAATTCTAGCGGAATCGGTCACCGATCAAGAAAACAAGCATAAGCATAACCAGGTTGTTGCTCACTCTATCGCCGTCAAGCTTTCCCAGCCAAGACAGGGCGTCTCACTTACATACAATAATACCCCACACCATACGTGTACATCAATAAACTAAGCAAACATCCCATAACTTCCCAGCGAATCAAATTTTTATCAAATGACTGCATGCAAAATATTGAATTGCTTCCAAAATGAAGATACTCATTCTAATCTCCCCCCTGCATTTTTAACGTGGATACTGTGGCGTCCGGATGCGTTTCACCAAAAAATGACCCAGTTCAAGATCGTCAGGGACAGAAAATCAGGGCACCAGCCAACCACAGAATATACACGTACGCATTCAGCTTTGTAGAGGTACAGTGCCCTATTCCGATTTATGTCTCGTTTCAAACTCGTTCGCTATACCGGACCCGGTGAAAGTTACTGTACCATGTTTGATCATGGATGCGTTGTCCTGTGCACCCCCGATTGTTTTGACGATGACGTTGGTGATTCTTGTTGACATCGACATGATGTGATTGATTGTGGAAGGTCTTTGATGGGGTACAATGTGATGGGCAGGATGGGTATTGAATGCATGTTTTAGGCCAGGCATCTGATCTTCATGTGAAGAGGGAGTATCCTGGTTTATACACGTGAACCTAGGTATAGAGCCGTTGGTGAGTGAAGCACAAACAACGACTATGGACGTCAAGTTACTCCAAGGTAAATCACACTCAATAAATCAGATAGATCTAGGGTAAGGGTCATTTATACAATTCCAAAACTTCATATCATCTAATTCATATGTACATTTCCCATTCAAGACATCCCTGAAGCTTCCAAAAAAAAGCACATAATGTAATCCCGTTATCCTACACCCAAACACCCTGCAAACCAAAAACAATTCCTATGCTTCCAAAAACCCACGGTCTTTTTTCTACTAACCCCCTTTACTGGAATCGTGTGGGACTGGGGCTATTCTCACGACTAAGGTTCTCAAAGCTATCCACCATAGCCAAGACGCGCGTTCGTGCGCGCTCTCTAGTTATCGGAACGGCTTGCGCTTCCATGAGGATACCCGAAGAGCGATCTGTTGAGTGCGAGAAGCGAGGCTCTAAAGATGCGAGCTCGGGGAGGAGGAAGCCGCCCACTGAATTGGTTGAATTCTCGCGTGTGTGTCGGCGGGATTGGAAACTGGGGCGGTTGGGAGACGGTGATGGAGAGGGGGAAGGGGATGGCGAGTCTGATGGTGGAGGAGAGCGGCGGTGGAAGAGAGGATGAGGCTGGAGATGAGAGGGCTTTGGTTGTTGTAGTGTTGATGGTTCTTGTTCTTGTGGTGGAGGTTGATGTGGTGGTCGCCTCTTCATGGGCTCTACTTCTTCTTCCTTCTGCTGTGCTCGTAGTGCTTCCTCTTCAGCAAGTTGCTGCTCCTCGGCACGCTTCTCATCGAGAATTTGCTGCTTCTCGTCGTACCGTTGTTTCTCGTTCGGCCGGTCTTCTTCCTCATCTTGCATAAGTCGCTGCTTCTCAACTATAGTATCATCCATCTCCTTATCTTCCTGCCTTTGAGACTCATCCACAGTCCGTAAGGCTGGGTGTTCGTAGCCAGCTTCCATGTGCTTCTCCCGGATAATTACACCCCCTGATAGGTCACTATCTTCATCCGGATCAACCAACTCTGCTGCTTGCGGCTTCATCAGATCTTCATCTTCACGATCACTTCCCTCTTCGTTGCCGTTAACAACTCGTAATCGTTCTCGGGGAACAGTGAACATGACTTGAACTAGTCGCTGTTCTACAGCTCTCTCAATGTCCCAGTCAGACTCGGTTCCAGGCTCTGGTCCCGACCCTCCGGACACCATGGCGTCTCGTGGTATGGGGTCAAGGCCCTCCCAGTCCTGTCGACCCTTCTTCCTTCTAAGAAGCTCGCCACGCAGACCAACCAGACCGGGCTCATAATCACCGCTCACAGGTTCTTGATCGAATGAACGTCGCACACCAGACATGTCTTCGTGGGAGGACGTAGGGGTACTAGCCCCTGAAAACATTCTTCTGAAAGAACCCAACCATCCTCGACGTGGCTTTGACTTGGATGGCGAGGAAGGCTCGTCATCGTCGTACCGCTGACCCCGATCCCCCATAAGGAGCGAAGGTCCTTCGGCTTGGAGAGCGCCAAATGATGAGCGAGCAGTGTTGTAGCTATCAGAAGACGAACTACCAGGCTTGGGATGTTCACCATCAGCTGCCAAGAAGACAGGAGCCAAAGGATTGAGCTGCCGCGCTTTAGCCTTGATGCTCTCTGCTGCACTTCGCGCCGATTCGGATAAGTTAGATCCGCTTCGCGATTCATCATCTCGTAGAGCAGCTGATCGGGTTGAGTTATGCCGCGTTGGTGAAGTTCGACCCTGGCTGTGACCAAAGCTTCCTTGGTTTTGACTTCGATGACTGTTCATACGCGCAAGCGGACCTTCTGTGTTCTCAATATTCTGGCCAGCTTTGCGTTGACTTCTTCGGCTGTTCATACGTGCGAGTAGTCCCTCTGCAGCATCGACCTCAGTCACCCAATCTTGAACCTCAGGATTATGGCGTGGGTTCTCGGGGCTAGGTGTAGCTGATGCTCTACCTCCTCCAGGAGTAAGACACACAGGATGCGGGATATTGTTTGGGCCTGTGCCGGTGACTGGAGTTTGGAAAGGATCTGAATGAACATCTGATGCAGGCGTTGCAATGTGGTCATATAAACCTCGGTTCTGGTAGGGTTCTTCTTCTTCATCTTCGTAGATTGGGTGGATTGGTCCTGCTGTAGGCACATACCCTCCACGCGAAGGTCTCGCCATAGGTTTGTGAGGAATATGGAGTCCAGGCATTCCACTTCGAGCGCCTCTCATTGACTCATAGCCGAGTGATCGGTCTCCAGCAGTATAGGGGTCACCACGACCATACCAAGCCCCATTGTCAAGCCCCCAAGGGTCGTTCTCTGTCATCTCGGGATAATCATGGTTGTAGTAATTGGGGTCCTGTGATAGCGCGCGTACTGCTTCGTCTCGGTTGTTGATATGTCGTCTGCGCTTCTTATACCAACACAAAGCGGCGATAATGATACCAACCAAAGCAGCAATGCCGAAGCCTAGACCGAGACCAAGACCAAGTCGCTTCGAGTCCGATCCCTTGTTGTCATCCTTTGGAGCATCATTGTCCTCATCTGAAGAAGACGCAGAAAGGGGATTCTTATAGCTAGATCCCCAAGATCCGGAGGTAATGTTGTAAAAGCGGAGTGTACCCGACGAGGCCTGGCGCTTGATTCGACTCGAAGTACCCGATGTTTCCCATCCGCCGTAGACCATGAGTATATTTCCTGGTAACACCGCAGCACCGTGGCCGTAGATCCCAGGAAAATCAGGCTGCTCGTCTGGAATCTTCCACTGCCAACCGCTATAAATCTCGCTCATCTCGAGGATAGCAACCTGCGGCTCTGCAGGGGTGTTAACATCGCCAACCCATCCTCCAATGACAATAATGGAGCTTCCATCTTCGCTCAAAGTCGCAGTGTGTCCAGAACGACTGTAGACATTATCCGCAGTAGCCTGGTCACTTCTTCGTCTAGACTGAGCGCTCGTGTCTTTGATGGCGAGATCCGACTTTGGGAAATCACCATTTGGAGCTTGGATGTTAACATAGCTCCATGTCTCGGCTGGCAAGTTCCATACGGCAACTGTGCTCATGTTGATAAAGGCCGTCTTGGTATGCCCTCCCAACAACACGTAACTCATCTGCTGCGTCACGGTTCCAGACTTATTGGTCATCGAGGGCGTCAGTCCAGTTAGTGTAAAGCCAGCAATGGGAGTTCGCGGCCCACCGCTAGATGCTACGCTCATTTTGTATGACGTGTAAGTGTCTCCGTCATTCGGCGCGAGCCTCAGCATCGTCTTAGTGTAGTTGGCATCGCTCTGCCAGTCTTTCGTACTGGATTGTGGTGTAGCGCACATGCCGCCGTATGTATAGAGAGTAGGCTGGTCCATCTCAGGGGCCAGGCTGGAAGAAAAGGCGACTGTACCGCCGAGGAAGTAAGGCGCGCGACGGTCGTTGCCATTCTTGAGACCTCGACGATACCACTCGGCTCCATCCTCGTAGTCAAAGCTCCATACATCACTAATGCCAGTCTTGCAGTCGCCCGCGTACACCAGTAACGAGCCGTTTGCTGTTCTCGCAGCGCCAAATGCAGTACTTTTGGGCTCATCGTCGAGAAAAGGTAGGGTAGTGCTGCCCGCGGGTCGGTCGAGGGTAGCTTCGTTGGCATCAATGCTGGAGGAAAAGTTGAGTGACCCAAATTCGACCTTGCCTGAGGATGTTTGTCGGAATACAAATGCTAGATCTGAAGCACTGCATGGCACGCTGCCGTCGACGCAGGTGGGATCGGGCATGAGAATCTCTGTAGGTACGTATGGGAATAATTGCGCGGCAACGGGAGATACAAGAAGCAGAATGTTGGTGAAAAACAGGAAGAGAGTTGTTGTGCTAGCCATCGTAGGCTTTTGTGGTCGTGCAGACAGCGGGCTGCTGGAGATGAACGTTGAAGCCATTGCGAAGTTTTGTTGTGCTGAGCAGGTTCGCTAATTCAAGGCTGATGTGGTTGATGCTGCCGCTCTGAAGCGTGGAAATGTCGCCGACGTATTTACTGGGCTCTCATACCATGGTCATCGCCGCGTAGCTCGAGAGCTGAAGGTATCCTCGTTTCTGTGTCCTCACTATCCCCCAACGTCTTTTGCGATGATCGTGCTGAATGTTGCAAAGTAAACGTGCACCAGCAAGTGTCGCACTCAGTTCGCTGATCACCGCACTCTTTTCCCGGTCAATGTAATGTCCTGGGGTCTCTGCGCAATGTCTCGGGCCTCTATGCGACACACACACGTCAAAGCTTTTCGATCTGCTAATAACGATAAATTCACAGGGCCTCGAGAATTGGCCACTGATGGGGTCGTGTGTCCAGGTTTAGATTGGATGCTAAGGGAGAACAGACAAGAAAGCAAGTAGAAGGATCAGGAAAAAGAGCCGCGCAAGCACAACGCACACAATGGTGAAGGACCAGGAAGAAGAAAGTGGTGCTGTATGTACGTACGGGCAGGGATGTATGATCTTCTCTTGCTGGGAAGCACCTCGACTCTAAACCGTGCAGTATGAGCCCATCACACCACAAAGGAAAGTTTACGATTAGTCCCAACCTGTCAATAGTCGATCCAATATCAAGATTCTATTCGCGCATGCGAGAATGACTTGCCGCTTTCTGCTGGGCCGTATTCGACGATGCGATTGTTTACCGTTGTTGGCACGACGACGCTACTGATTTGTGGTGGGGTATCACATGGAGAATCCTTGATTAGTCTAGCACGACGGGAACAAGGACAAGGACAAGGATGATGGGTGGCTGGGTCAGTAAGAAAACGATAAAGACTATCACATGCGGTAGACGCCACAACTAAATAATAATGGACGTTCAACTGATGCATTTTACTGAAGAGGCAGTATGTTGTTTATCATCATTCTATAATATCCAATCGTTCACACAATCACAAACAAAAACATCCGACCGCCTGCATATGAATGCATGTTGACTTTCAACGACAATAGCGGTTTAGGCTTGAACTGTGGCTGCCGCTATCCGCTTCCCGGTAAGTCCAAGTGGATGGCTGTCGACCAAATTCGATCACCAAAATCCTTGTTATTCACCCCAACAACAACTCTCTCTTCTCTCTTGTTGGCGTCAACGACAATGCCACATCATGACTAAACAGTTCGCTCTCCCTAATGTCTCAGGTCATCATCAATAGCTTATTCTCATCACACAACAATCTCTAACCCTACTGCTGATTACCAGGGAATGACGGTCAATGTGGTACCGGTGGAGAGAACAAGCTGGGGCGATCGTGCTAATGTACATACCTAATCTTACCGAAACCGATCAGTTGCCCAATCAACTATCAGAAAAACCTTAATTGACTACCATTGATGGAGGACATACCGGACTGAGTCGACAGTATCGGTGATTCTGGATTCTCATTGTATTCGGCATTGTCAACACAAGTTCGCGATAGCCTCAGTGTCAATGACCTGTACCGTAGTGGCATTTCAATTATGGAACAATATAGCGACAACACTAAATCTACTCTTACTACTTTGTAGAAATACCTCGGTCAAAATAGAAGGCAAGTGTTACATGGGAATCTTCGTCATGAGTATTAGGATTCATCTGTTTAAAACTATCTGATCTAAAACCGCACAAGACGCCTCAAGGTTGATATTCTGTAAAAGGGTCGTGACGCGACTTCATTAAAATACCTTGTCCTCCCACCACGCTTTGTTCCCAAGCTCCAAGCCCCACCTCTCCGTCTTCTCACAAATCCATCTTTATCAAAACGACACAGCCTGGTAGCCGGCTCGTGTTTGGGTATCACACAGACAAAATCATCTCTTTTAGTAGTAAATCTTCTCGGTCCAAATAGGAGGTCGTGCTCCCTCAGTGTCCCACTCGATGTTGTTCTTGTCGTTCAATGTGCAACCCTCATCCGAGATAGGGATCACCTTGCTTGTGTGGTACACCTCCTGCTTGGAGATACCAGCAGGGTCAGCGGGAATCCACAGGATAGGAGTCTCGCTCGTAACCGAGGGAGGGAAGTACGCATCTCTCTCAACCTCCTCACTATAGTCAAGCCCCATGTGGCTCTCATGGGGCACCAACTGGCGCATGGTGGCGTAGTCGGCGTAGACCCAGGGCTTGAGCCACTTGGAGAAGAAGTTGCCCTTCTTCTGCACACCAGAAGCACCACCTGGCACGAACCTGCCTACCATACCGGCCTTCTCGGCGCCATTGTGACCGTTGTGGGTGGCACCATTGCCATTCTGAGCATGTCCGTCCTCAAGCCCGGAACCCTGGTTGCTTTGCTGGATTCGCTCCTCCTCGACCTCAAGGGAACGAGGAAGGCTGTAAAGCAGAGGGTTGAGGGCCTTGGCCATAGTAACATGGAAGAGAACAGTGAAGATGAGGAAGATGACCATCAGAACGGCAGGGCCTGGAGCCTTAGAGACGATGAACATTCCGATGAGGCATATCTCAGCAAGATAAACACCGACGAAAAGCTGCTTCAAGGCCCGAGGGTAGATGAGACCTCTAGTGTCAATCTTGGTCTCTGTGACAAACAGGACGTTGTAACGGTAGGCAAGATAGAACAGACCCATACCAATAGTCGACCAGAAGAGCATGAGAGGTGCAATGACAGCGTAAACAATGCCTAGAAACGTTAGTAAGGACTAATTTTATAAGCCAAGTGGTAACTTACTGATGACAGCAATGTTGGTGTAGACGGGCAAA
Organism: Fusarium nelsonii; assembly: GCA_014898925.1. NCBI lineage: Eukaryota > Fungi > Ascomycota > Sordariomycetes > Hypocreales > Nectriaceae > Fusarium > Fusarium nelsonii. Next base: position 89,520 of record JAAVUC010000149.1, on the reverse strand, counting down.
AGACTTCCCCAGGTAAGAGCGCTAAGTGTGGTCCACTTGTTGTACATGGCTCGGGGGGTGCCGGCGAGGAACTTGTACAAGAGGTTGAAGATGACGCAGCCAACGACCTGAGTCAATACGCTGGTGGCAATGCCTAGGCCCTGAACAATAAAGTATGAGATGTAAAAGTTGGATGCAGTAGGGATAGAGGATGACAGCATGGTGAAGACCTGGCTAGGATCCTGAACGATTGTGACAATTGACGAAACGAAACTGTTGGCGAGTGTCTGGACGAGGAAAACCTGAAGGACCAGGAAAATGAAGTAGGTGTTTTGGGTGTAGAGCTCAACTTGCGAGATGGAAACGCAGCCGGCCTGCTTGGCACAAAGACGCATGAAGATGGGCACCATGGCCATAAGGATCGCAAGAGCAACGGAAGGCAGAAGACCAGAAACGACACCAAGAATGACCTAAAGGAGTGATTAGTACTGCTTCAAGAAACGAGATGGCTGCCGAACTTACGCTAGGGATATCCCCGATCCAAGTAAGACCGGGAAGAGTCTTGATGGTGTTGACTTGGGCGATAACACCGACAATAGCAACAGGAATAGCCCAGAATATGATGAGAACAGCGATGATGGCGGCCATGAGGTATCGACGGATAACAATCTGCCACCAAGGGTACTTAAGACTCTTCCAGACAACCTCATCAGGCTTGACGCCAATGTGTCGAGGTGCCATGTGGAGGGCGTGGTGGTGAGTTGTTGTCTGGAAAGCAGCCTGGGCATCGGATTGGGTGTAGAATTCGACGAAAACAGCAGAGTGCTTCTCGTAGTTACCAGCAAGCCAGTTGGCCTGAGCCTCATCAGCCTTGGGGATGAGAGTCTTGAGCTGTTCACGGCCCCATTCGATGGTGTCAACCTTCTTGCCAATAAGTCCAAGAGGACCAGTGCGGTGGGTAGGTCGCTTCTTCTGGGGAATCCAGCGGGCGGCAAGGTCACCAGTCTCGGGGTCAGTTGGGCCAGAGTTCTGCTTCTCAGCCTCAGGGCCGGACTTCTTCATAGACTTGATGCGCTCCTTGTTGCACAACTTGAGCAGCTTGACCTCTCCCTTCTCGAGCTTCATAGCGGCCTCATCGCGCTCCTCGATAATGTCATCCACTTCCTTGGTCTCACCAGGAATCCAAACGTTCTTGACAGAGTCGTTGAAGAGAGTACGAATGCGAGCTGGGTCGAGGTATTCCTTAGGAACTGAGGTGAAGAGAACAGTGCGCGACGAGATACGCTTGGCGTACTGAGGGGTGAGCAAGAAAGCCTGTCGGACACTAACGTAGAAGAGACACTCGCGCAGGATGGTGTACATAACGAAGCCATAGACGATCCACGCGATGAAACAGTGAGCGTACAATCGGTTCCTTTCCTTTGAACTCTCGATGTTGATGTTGCTGTAAGAGAGGATCTCGAGCTCCGACTTTCCATTGCCTCCAGTGGCATTGACCGGGAAGAGGACAGGCCATGTGATGCAAAGACTCACGAAGCAGATAGTGCAGCAAATACGAAGGAATCGGATGAAGAGATAGGCGTCGAGACTCTGGTGCTGTAGGGCGTAGGCGTCGGGAATCTTCCAAAAGGTACCAATCCAGCCAAACCAACCGCCTGGCAACGCAGGACTTCGTTCACTGCAGGGCTGTTAGAGTCGTTGATCAAAGTTGGTGGCGTATTCAACTTACTGCTCTCGCAGAGAGCCCAGATAGGTTCTAGGCGCATAGAAACGCCTATTAGATTTACGCAATATGAGGAAAATGAGCAGGTAGGCCGCTGTCGCAACGAGGACGGGGATAAGAGTCGAGACCATGTCTAGGAGATGTTAGTGGTTTGTCGCATTTACCATAACTCGATCTCAAGCCAACATACTCGACACAGACTTGGGCTGTGGTCCTCTGGCCTCGCCAGCATTGCCCTTTGTGGATTTGGGGTCGGGGAGGTTGTCCTCCAACCAACTGATGAAGTTTCCCATGATGACGACCCTGCAGTATCTCTTTGAACTACGTCGAGGTCGAGCCCTGGGTATGGGCGATTAAGATCGGGGGTTTCGATTGATTCGATTACGCGCGACGTCGGTAGGTTGAGGTAAATAGGTGGATAAAAAAAAAAAAAAGGTGGGAAAAGGAAACGATTAAAAGAAGAAATTGAGATTTGGTAGAATTAGATTAAGGTCGTCTTTGTTAGTGTTCCTTTTTCCTTGCCTTGTCCGGCCTACCAGCTGGCGGGGCGGGTGGCAGATAGATTAAGATGAGACGGGACGGGCGAGAGGCAGGCGCGTTCCAAAGTTGCGATTAGTGCAGTGCGACAGCTCACTTGCAACTCAGTCTGGGAACGAAAAAGCTTGCGAAAAAGAAAGATAAAACAAAATGTGGACGAGGGGGGCTGGCTATATGTAATTAAAGTATATTCGAAGGAAAAAAGCTGGTTTTAGTTACAGTTGAGAGAGACGAGACAAGAGGCCAGCCAGGTACGGTAGCGGTAGGTAGAGGTAACCCAGCCTTGGTACGGCACTCACACTCAGCTTGGGTGGATGAGGTGGTCAGGGGTGTGAATGAGAGTGGGTAGCGGGCTACCTAGAACCCGCCTATGTAGAGGATGGGTTGGGTGGCTTGGGTTTGTGCGACACAGGCGGAAGCTTAGCTCTAAAATGGACCCCCTTAATCAAGGTGAAGTCATGTCTCAGCCCATTCAGTTCCTTGTGATTTTACAGCAGAAGCAAGCAAAAGAGATGGGGGAATTCAATTCATCAGTTGATGTTTTCGCCATTCTACTCTGTCTCTTACTCTGTGAACTATAATAGTCATAGTAATTCACTGTAATGTATAGACAAGTACCTGTGATGCCATTCAACGTCAGTGAATGACAATCAAGACAAGGTGCTGATGGCGACGTCACAAGGTACTAGATACAGTAAGTAGCGCCTAGACTCGTGCAGTGTGCGCTCATCGCCAAGTCCCTGAAGCTCCTCTCTCTCACACACAATCGAAAATCCTGGTTTGGGCCTAGATCGATCCAAGCCAATCACTTCTAGTGCGCTCATCAGCGGTAATTGAATCGAATTGGGTGGTCTCCCCCCGGTAAGTTTATTTGAATGGGAACCACTCAAAAAGCACAGCTGGCCATGGATATTGATGGGTTGACGTTGCACATCATTGCCCTCTTCTCTACCTAACAAGCAGCCTCAGACCTGAACGGTAGGTATGGATGACACTGATCCTTGGTGATAACACGGCAACGATAATTGGAAATGAGACCAGAAAACCGGTAAAGCATGCTTGACATGGAGAGCCAAGCGATTAAATGGGAAAATAGTACCCCCAAAACAGGACCCTGTATTTCCCAAAAGGAATAACTTTAAATTCTGCATCTTCAAATCATGAGATTGAAGAGGGAGGGTCTGCAAAACCCTCTTCATTTCGGCTGTTGAAGCCTTTGGGTGGGGCTTGCGACGCTGCCTGTCGTGGTCGACGTGGACAATTGAAAATGCTGCGCTACTGTAAATAGTGTCACTCACTAAATGCGGTGCATGCCTCTCACTGCCTTACCTAGATGAACGGTCAGACCGACAAGACAAGATAAGACAGGGGCAGTGAGTAAAAAGTCTCTGTGCGCTACCAAAAACTGCATCTTTCAAACTTGATGAGTCTAGACCAGGCCATTCATTCATTGTGGCTCTTTGAAAGCATCACACCCTCATTCTAGATCGAGGCCTCATGTTAACGTCTTCGTTGTCGATTCAGCTCATGTTGTCGGGTTTACTCTGATCGAAACAGCGGCGCAGCAAAGCCACGGATGCTCTCCCGTCGAACGACAGCTTGACAGGGATGGCTTCATGTTTGGTTTGGGGTGTGATGTCAGAGATGTATGCACTCATGCAACCATCCCATCCCATCTTGTTCGTCAAACACCAAACCAATTCTGATCTTCTTGACGAGTACAAACAAACATCATCCATGAAACAGCACAGCCCATCAAAGCATCAACCTGTCATGGCCATCATAAAAGTCAATGAATCAACAACCCCAGAACCTAGTTGAAGATCATGATCGGAATGTTAATCGTCTCCCCTTTTAGGAGACCTGCCAAGACCGCATCTCTTGGTTTTCTTTCTTTCCATCCCTTTGAAACTACCTATCTAAACTCATTCCGTGGCGCCAATCATCACATCCATCAAACTGCGGCTACTGCCTCCTCCCCTTGTTTTTCGGAAGCTTCAGTCCCGTCCAAGACGGCGTGTCTTGACGCCAATGACATCAACTACCTTAGTTCCTATCTCCACAGTAATGCGCATCTACCGTAGCTTCATGCCGATCTGGTCCGTGAACTAGATTAGCTACTTCCCTACTGTAGTCGTGTCAGTCATATGTTATTGCCTGTACCTGTTGCACCTTGTTTGTTATTCGCTCTTGATAATCGTATTCATGCTCTTGAGCAGACCTACACGCGAGAAGATGTTCCAGACAACACCTACAGAGGCTCTAGTGCCCTACCGCGTTTCTTCGGACGTCATTTGATCCCTGCGTTTGTCCATGCGTTCTCCTCGACGCTTTGTTAGTGTCTTGACCGACATCATAATCTGCTTATTGTTTGGGAGATCATTTGAGTATTGAGACTTGGACTGTTGACTGAGTGAGGGCTCTTGCTGTCCTGTCCTGTCCTGTCCTGTCCTGTCCTGTCTGTGCTGTGCTGTGCTGTGCAACCTCAAAGAAATCACCCCAGTTTCATTCATTCCAAAGGCTGCACCTCCAGAATGCATGCGCCATTCTCTTCTCGGCATTAGCGCCCTTGAGATGATGCTGGTTCAGCTGAGATGACCTTTTGGCCGAGGCACGGGTAATTTTATCTTATCTCATCACGTCAAGAACTTGAGCCAATGATCTGTGGGCAGTGATGAATTAATTGAATTCCCACAAAAAAAGTCTCCCTCGTTCACTCACTTCCATTGTTCGCAGCGTGGTCGTGACGCCGTTACCGCAAACGAAACGTCGCCTAATAAAGTCTGCGTCACAATTACAACGATAACGGTCTTGTTCTGGGCAGATAACTACCTACCTAAGTTGACCTAGAATGTTCACTGCAACCGGTTTTTGTGCTAGGATGTCTATTCTGTAACTCCGTCATAACACCAGACGAGGTCTCTTCCATTGTTCAACTCATAAACAGTCACGTGTGTGTTACAGCATCGGCTGCCATCCCCTGATAGTAGATGCCGATTCTCAATTTCGACATTCTCATGTTTCACTTTGTGGTGGTTTTGCCAAACATTCCTGACTCTCTCAGGGCATTGTTACCTCCTTTTCCCCCTATGTGCGTGATCTGAAAAGCTGACAATGACAAGTAATCAAGACGCATCTAGGCAAATATGTCGAGATTCGAATTGGAACTCACTATAATGCCACAATTCTTAAATATCACCAGGCGTATTCTGGTGGTATCTGATTCCCTTGGTGGCTCCAAGCAAGGGACTTGGACAAGAGGCGACTTCCTAGTGTACGTAAAGTCGTGATGCCTCCCATCCCATGTACGACGACGACTACTTGTTCATGCTTTTGTGAAAGGTGTCAAGTGTAACATTCTCAACTGTAGCCCTTTCTAAAACATGCCAACGAGTGATGCCAACACGCCACGACAGTTGAGATATGTATGGTATTCCTTGCGATGGTATACAAAACCATGCCCCTTGCATGGCGACAATATTATCAGGTACAAGCGACAAGGTTATTGGTCATCGTCAGACAGCGATCATGGCATCTTTGTATGCCTATCTCAATGGTGCCAAACAACGATATGGAATCCAGAAGTTACCTACAGTAACCCAAAAGAAAGTGTTCTTTGGGAAGCTGGATTATTCTATTCTCAGTCGCGGGCTTTCCGACCATGCTCTTTGACTAGGCAAACAAAGAAACCCCGAGTCAACCACGGTGAAAGTCACAATTCCTCCAAACAATGTCCATGCGCCCACCATGTCGAGGCTGAGAGCATGACAACAAAGAGCCATATTCTTTGTTCTGTGAATAGTATCACATCAATGGGTAGCCTCTGTTAGAGTGAATAAGACGGTTGAAAGTCCCTTAACCTTTCTATATTCACAAAGATAGATATAGCCATCCATCAAAGAATTCTCCTCTTGTTCTAATTTCTACTCTCCCAACTCACCAACATCGTGTAAATTGTGTTCGAGCATCGCAATGTCATCTTCTAGTTCATCTGAAGAGGAGAGGGAGGGTCTCCAGCCTCTCCACATCCCCTCAACTCCCTATGCAACGTCTTACAAGTCGACCTACACCCTCCCAGACGGCGGTATTCTGGACACTCAAGACCTCATCCTTCTACAGCATCTCAACTGCTCGTACTTCTCCTCTGGCCGTCCTCCCACTCTTCTCGCTCTCAAGCAGCATGCTCACTCTCTCGCCAACCTCATCCGCAAACTTGCCCTGACGCCTGACACTTGCAGTGTGAAACCGACGGAGTTCCACGACACAGGCAGAAAGTTCGGAGAGCATGATGCGTTTGACTGGTTGAACAACCTTGATGAGCCCTACGAGAACGATGATCCGTCTCATCATGATCCTCTTTGGGCGGTGCACAATACTGTCAAGTCGGAGTCGGAGGTTACCGGTATTGAGCATCATTGTCCTTTGACACAGGTAGAAGACAGCGGCCCTTCGTCCAAAGAGGGTGGTATTCGTCGTCCTTATATGACACACCATGATCTGGTTATGCACGCCAACGAATGCCTTGAAATTCTCGATCACGAATATTCTGCTACTGGTGGTCTCATGTCTATTCTTCCCACTGGCTTCGAAGCCCCCAAAGATCTAGAGAAGGCTCAGTTCATGTCAGAGAGACAATTGAACGGCGCACGAAACTGCCTTCTTGGTCAATGGCTTCTGAACCACCAGCATCTCGTCGGCCGAATGCACGAGCTCGAGATCAGTTATGGCAACGCTCTTGATGCACTCGCCGGTGAAGCTCTTATTCCACATCAGATCTTAGGCCGATCTCTCCCTGATGGCGTTTCAGGAAGGCGAGAGATTGTGTATCCGCAGGACAAGTTCGTTCTTGTCAACGCCGGTCACGATATCACAGACTATATCCACCGACTCCTCGATGTTGCCGAAGCACAGATCGAACAGAAGGAGAAAATTTGGAAAGCAAGTGGTGTAGTCGGCGAGCGTATGTGGAATGAAGAACGAGGAGGAAAGGTATACGCCAGAGGTATCGTGCCCGTCGATATTCCATCTCGATTCTACCGCATCAAGGGCAAGGGATCGAAGTCTCCTCTCTTTCTCCTCCCTGCAGCCGACACGCATCCAGGCACCTCGGGAACACGGATCGTCGAGAACAGACCTACTGTAGTATCTGTTGTGACACCTATTTGGCCAGAGCGTGTTTCTGCTTTAGAGATGAGGAACAAGGAGCGCCTGGATCGGGCGACGCAACTCGAGACAGAAAACAGGACGTTACTTCGTGAAAGGGCTGAGCTGGATGACATGATTGCTGTCAAGAATGTCGAGATTAGGAGTATCAATGATCAGTTGGCTTGGTATGAGGAGCATATGGAGGTTGAGTAAGAATGAGAAGGTGGTACATCACCGAGGAGTTAGGGTAGTGGAGGCTTATGAGAGGTATATTTTTACAGAAAATCTATAGCTGGGTAGTTGGGATAAGAACAGAGGTGTATCTATTCCTAATCAGACAGTACTTTATTTGCCATCACTGTCGGCTTGTTGTTCCTATAACCTTCTTACTATCAGATCTGCGACTCCTCTTTGGCAAGAAGCCTCAGGATGATACAAAACCTGACCCTAATTAATGACATAAAAAACGAAATAATTTAGTCTATTTCTAGCAGTTTAGAATATGGCATTGATATATTTATATATTATACCCTAAATCTGGGATGTTTTCCACAATTTTGAGAAAATAAACCGTAAGCCATGAGTTTCCATCAGGATATGTTCAAACCACAGCATTAAATGAAGCCTAGAATTGTTCCTTTGTAAACGGCCGCGATAAGCCACCCTTACAAGGCCATATGGCATCTAGGCAACAATTATACCACCCTCGCGATTGATTCATACCATCTTCTACCTCAATTCGACAAACTCATAGACCTTAGATCTAGAGTAGTCTTAGAGATAGTTTCTCAAGCCTCACCTAAATAGGTGTTAATGCTGAGGACTATCACTTCTCGTCTTCCCTCGCTGTTCTTTACCTTATATATCTGTCTGTAGAACTTGAGGACTTCGGCGGGCTTAAGGTAGGTGGTGCCCCGATCTTTCTTCGTACCCTCTATGGGCATCCTCTTGTACTCCCTATTTGTGATACAAGTGATGTGGATGCTGGTGTCATATTTCATAAATCCTACATGGAAAGTTATGTTGGATTTCGATCGCCATGATGTCGACGTATTCGGTTTTAGACAAGGCTTCTTTTTGCAGAACCTTCCATCACCTTTATCCCGCTAAAATCTTCACCAGTCTCCATTGAGCGGAAGGGGGTGTCGATCAATGTATTGCCCGACAACCGCTCGACTGCTGCGAATTCCATCACTTGCTTGCTAGCAAGCATGAATTCTATGTCAGCGAAAGCCAGACCTGTCTGTGATTGATTGCCACTGAGGATCTCTTGCGTTTTCTTCGCACCATACTGTACTCCTTCCTCGTGGCGACTTCGGCACGAAGACTCGCAAGAGGTTTGCGTGAAGCGCGGTCCTCGTTGCGGAAGACCAACCGCTTGCCTTCGTGGTGATAGATATCCCTCGACATGAAAACGACGCGGAAGATTCTATCATCAGCAGTGATAGAGTCTAGAGCGTATTCGGAGATGGCCTTCTTCGAGTGACTTATGATGTACCCTCTTGTAGTAAGCAACAAAGACAGCCTTAGCTCCCAGTGCAACGAACGCAACCGCCGTGATGCTGTAGATTTGGACCTCGAGAGCCTCAATCTTGTTTTTTCGGTCCATTCTTCTTCTGTTGGTCGAGCGCACGGCATGGTTCTATATGATGATGCGGCATGGGCTTATAAATCGTCTGGAGTTACCTCTCGGGCATCTTTGCCTTCTGCGACCTTTCCAAATGAAAGAACGGTGTCACTAATGCTTAGCCAAGCTGGACTTGCGACTATTACCCTAGCTAGGGCTAATTAACCGAGATATCTCAGAGATAGGATTGCTTTTGGATAGGATGATAGTCGCGAGCCCAACCTGACTGAGCATCACTGCACCATGTTGCGGGTCGTCGATGAACCCTCGATGGCCTGTGCGGGCGATGTCAACTATGTCAATAGATGCGAGTACGAAATGCAACTGTTGGCAGTTTGCACTTTAACAAGAATGGGGCAGCTCTGCAACACTGGCCTGTGGCAGTAGAAAGCTGATCCGGTCCTTCTGAGTGCGATATGGCGTGACGATTAGTATGGTTCCTTGCCGGACCTTGGCGTCCTGGGCTTTCTGCAGGGCCTCTGCGTTCTTTGCATATGAGAGCTCCGGGTTTCCATCAAACTGCCTAGACAACATTGTCTCTGCGGTTTTGTCCCTGACGATACAGCCGAATGTCTCTTTTGGTCGTGCGACAAATTGCTCGATAGTTTGAGCGAATAGTTCGTTGGAAGCGTGGTTCCATGTGCGTGCATCGGTTCTAGTTCTGTGTTTCTGGTGCGTTCGTATCTGAAATCACCGACTCTAGCCTAGGCAAGGTGTCGGTGGGAGTTTGGCTCTGCACATAGCCTTGGTTGGTTGCATTCTCTGCCATTGATGCGATATCTTGTGCCTTGGCTTTTTTGGTATGTTCTGAAACAGAACAGACTGTGCGTGACGTATACGCTATATATAATGTATGGAGGTATAAGGTGGTAGCAAGGTAGGTAAATGTAATGGTGGAGAGAGTTCTCTTTGACTAGAACTAGAGACGTATAGGAGCACTTGTTATAGTCGTGCCTATATATATGCTGGGTCTTGAGTACGTTAGAAAGTTTATCCTTTAAGCTTCAGGATACAAAAAAATAAACGAACCTAAAGACTTGGTCTAAGATGGAGTAAATCAACTTGTCTATTTCGTTTCGCATACTCTTAGTGGCCAAATCTGAAGATCAAAGGTTAGCGAGTCATATAGACGTGAATCACGGATAACGCACAAGTATATAGCTTTTGGGACAAGGGCTTGTATTTCCAGGCCGCCTGTGACACTCTTGCCTTTCTTGAGAGTGGTATATAGGTGATCCATTACTATATCAGCAAAGCGAAGGGAGAGGCCAGCAAAGGGTGTTGGAAAAGCATCATGAACGAGCAGGGTCAACGACTGTGTTGGAAAGACCGATGCTGTTTCTGAGATGGGAAGAAGAATAGAATCTTGGCAGACTTGTGACGGCTTCTTATAGTAATCGGCCGTTGTGAATTGAAGAGGGTTAAACAAAAAATGGATGCATAGATAGTTCCATGTTTGTGGAAGTGAATCTTCTTTGGCTTCTGTCACTGGCAAATAGCTGGCAGCTGCCAGTCCATATTTGCATCAATCGTGATTTGTCTAACACTACTTTCTGATGTAAACACGCAGAGCCTTTGGTTTCTTAGATAGTTTTATGTCTATTATGGCCTAAGTGTGGTTGTAAAGCCTTTATTGTCTCCGTACAAACAGTTCGAGATATCATCTACATGAGTCCCTACTTCTCCTATATTACTAACATGTGTCTCCACCTCAAACAGACTGGCCCTGATGGCAATCACGCACCAATGCGTAGATTGGCTAAGGACAGCTTACAGGATGTTGTTATTATATCTCTTCTTCCATCCTTTAGTTGGACCTTGTTTTGTTATGATGGATTGCCTTCGTTGGGCTCTAATCCGTGACAGCAGACAAAGCTTCTATTGCCAACCAACCAGTGAAATTCTAAGAGGACCGGTGGAGAATGGCTGTCTTGTCACCTTGACAAGCTTAGAAAGTTCAAGAATCATGTTCTTGTCAGTGACTGTCCATTACATACCCCCTGGTAGCATTTGCGTCAACGCATGACTAAGCTGCATTTAAACACATCCCCCAACACCTACACCAATCATAACAACTTAATTGTCACCATCTATCATGAGCCACAGTAACAATCATGATGCTCCCAGTAAACCTATTTGCTTCAGCTTTCCGTAAAACTCCATTCATAGCTTCCAAAACAATCATTCGTTCCCTTCATCTTGCTCCTCCATTCCTCCTTGACGATTATGTTCCGCGTTACATGACCCTCAGCTCTCGGGATGCCGCAAAGAAGCGCTCGTTGGCATATGCTCACCTCCGAAACTGTAACTTGTGTCCCAGAGAATGTGGCGTCAACCGATTTGAGAAAACGGGAATGTGTCTCATCGGAGAGAAGGCAAAGGTCAATACGATTGCTCCCCACTTTGGAGAAGGTCAGTGACAGTTCTGCCCCAAGCTTCCTGCATATGATTATCCCTTGCATTTCAGCTTTCCAGCCCGTGATCTAGCCATGTACTGTACTGTTCTATTCACCTTCTGACTGGGTATCTAGAACCTTGTATCCAGGGGCATAATGGAAGCGGCTCCGTGTTTATGAGCGGGTGTAACATGAGATGCATCTTCTGCCAGAACTACGACATATCGCATCAACGCAACGGGATGGATCTATCGCCTGAGGAACTAGGTGACTGGTACATCAAATTGCAGGAAGTTGGCAAGGTTCACAATATCAACATTGTTACACCAGAGCACGTTGTACCGCAAGTGGCGTTGAGCATCCTTCATGCCAGGGACCATGGCCTGACAGTCCCCATCGTTTACAACACCTCGAGCTTTGACTCTCTTGCATCCCTCCAGCTGATGGATGGATTGGTTGATATCTACCTGGCTGACTTTAAGGTATGGAAACCAAGCACCTCTAAAAGGCTACTCAAGGCGGATGATTATGCCGCCACAGCGAAGGAAAGCATCAAGGCCATGCACGCTCAAGTTGGTGATCTGTGCTTCACCGGAGATGGCATCGCCAAGAAAGGTCTCTTGATCCGTCATCTTGTCATGCCGGGTAAAGAGGATGAAGGGGCTGAGATTATGAAGTTTCTGGCCAAAGAAGTTTCCACGGATTGCTTCGTCAATATCATGGAGCAGTACCATCCTGATGCTCACGTCGGAAAGCCAAAACGGTCAAAGTCTGATGCCAAAGAAGAAACTCAAGAAGTCCGATATGCGGAAATCAACCGAGCTGTCAGCAATCAAGAGATCTCTTCCATCAGGAAAGCCGCAGAGGACGCTGGACTTTGGCGATTCAACGACCCACCAGGACATGATGGCTTCGCTATTTGATGCCGCAAGCTGCCTATCATTCGGCCGCCGGCTTGCGTTGCTATTGAGCCATGCCATGAGGCTGCAAATACAAGCCAACAGCGGGTACTAACAACGCCACCGCCCGCTCAAGACACTTTATTGGTGTGGTCGGCTTCAGTCAATTACACGGCAAACCAAACCAGTGTTGATCAGCTGTTCTAGACTTGCGATATCTCTTTCAGGTTCCTGGTGGCCAACTGAACCCGAGCAGCACCTCAAAGCCAAGCCCAACCAGTGTTATTGAAAGTTTGATGAGTTAAGTGTGGCAACCAGGCACGGATTTCCTGAACAACCAACTGGCTTTGCACTAGGAAACTCACGTCCAAAGGAACACTAAACCAAACCCTGGAACTCGCTGTCTCGCTTTCTTTGATAGCGAATATGGCAACAAAGCGTCCAAACCCTCCGTACCCAATATAGCCTTCCTCGCGGTTGTCTTTGTTCGCGGAGGAGATGGTAAGAGCGATGAGAGGAATTAATATCTAGTAGAGATGTGTGCTGTTTCTCTCGAGTCCTTCTCTTTCTAGTAGCAAAAAACATCAACGAGCACAAAATCTTCAAGATGAAGTCTACTTTTACACAAGTTCGTGGTATCGTTCAATTACCACTCATGGATGCAAGGATTACTCCGCCTCCCGAGGAGTTAAACGCTGTCATTCCCAAGCTGCAAACATACCCTGTCTTCCCACCCTCACCTAAATCCCTTCCAAATACGCCATACCCAGAAACTCCCTCTATCAAAAGCCCCTCCCCACGAAAGAGGCAGCGCCGGCGCTCTTCTAGCTCTCGGTCTCGCTCCTCAAGATCAGATGCCGAGCAACAACCTCAAGCTAACTCTCGTCTGCTCTTCGAGCCTCGACCTTTTGAGAACCTCTACATAGAGCGGGCTTATCTTAGCAGCTCTCTTCAGCAACAGGGTCTTAGAACTTCAGATCTCATGCGAAAATACTGTATAGTTGAGCAGCAACTTCAAAACCTCAATGGCGACCAAGGACGACGTAGTTTACGCAAGCAGATGAGTTTGCTAAGATCCAAGATGAGCCAGGCTGCCGAACAGGAAAAGGCCATCTTCTCCCGTCTTGGTGACTTGTATGTCGAGATACAGAGTCGCGAGACGTGGGCTCAATCATGGACACTTAGCAGCCCAAGTGTTGCCTCGTCTTGCTTCAGCCCCGGCTCCTCTGGCCTTGCTACTCCTACTGCTCCTTTTGTTGGCTCTTCAGCTGACTTTATCCCCATGGGCTATTTCAACAACTTTCATCACAGCGCTGGACCTTCTTATACTCAACCAGAGCCGGCAGTGTACGGTCTGGAGACTGTCGACGAAGCCGCTGAAGATATTCTGTGCGGCCCTGACTCGTCTTATGTGAGTATCGTGTCAGAAACCACACCAGCTACCCCCGTTGCTTCAGAACTTCCCTTCCCTGAGGAGAAGAATGACTGTGGTACAGATATCGGGGATGAGCTAGATGATACTCGCTTTCTGGTGGCCAGGGAGAGACGAATGAGTCTTCCATGTCTTCGTCATGCTTGGCCGGAGGCATGAACTAATGGGAGCAGCGGGAATATGTTGCTGAACAACTTGCTGACGTTAAGGAAACCACGTCTAATGACTTATCAAGCAAAAAAAGCTGTTTCATGGCATATCATGACATGTCATCCATCATTAATAGCATATCAATTTGGCGTTTTAGTCCTTAGCAAGTCTTTAGTTTAGTGTATATATACTGTACGTTTTACAAAAATCATATCGCTAATGCATCGGTGTATCCATTGACCCTTACGCAAACTCTCCAAACTGTCCGTCGTCGAATCCAAGATCCTTTGCTGACTGCTTCTGCTGCTTCACGTCATTCGCACTTGGTGGAGGTGGTAATGAAAATCCGCCAGAAGTGCTTGGCCCGGCAGGTGGTGGTGGCAGTGCGAAAGACTGAAGATCTCCTCCGGATCCCGAACTTCCTGCGTTTGAGCTATCCTGCTGTTTTCTTCTTCCAAACTTTGACCCGCCAAAGCTCACTGTAATAGTTTCACCCTCCTTGAGACTATAATCTTTGTGTTCTTCCTTCTCTTTCGTCGCAGCCGGCTTGCTCTGCTCGCCCTCCCAACCCAATGCCTTCCTCGCCTCCTGCAGCGCAATGCTCAGATCGAAAGCTTCACTCCTCTCCTCGAACCCAATACCCAGAATAGCCTTTCGCCCCTGAGGATCGCGCACAGTCAAAGCGAAGAAGCGACTGCTGTCAAGAACTGGCTCCACGACTCCGGGGGCGGTATACGGCGCTGCGGCAAACAGTTGGCCTGTGGATGCGTCCTCGAGCACGGCGTCGACTTTGAGCTTGTTGGTAGACGAGGCAGATTCGTAGGCGGTCTCGACGACGCGCAGACGGGCAGTAAAGATATGGCGCTGGGGCTCGGCGGTCCATGTGCTGGCGGAGTAGCCCTTTGTTGAGGTCAGGGGAGGAATGTTGTAGACATGGACGGCATTGGCGACGAAGAGAATGCGCTGGATGGCGTCGTTTGGGAGGGCGGCGCCCGTTGCGGGATCGAGGAGCTCCATTGGAAGATGAGCGTGATGGATAGGAGCTTGTGAGTGTTGCTTGCAGAGCTAGGAACAGAGATTGAATTGTATGAGAGGAGGTGGTTATGGTGTAGGGATGAAATGCACTTTCAAGTATGAAGATGAAGGTGGAGAGTGACATTACTTAGACTTCAGGGAAGGGGTAGAGTAGAGGGGCCTAGAAGGACGCAAGTGCCGTCATTTCGGCCCCGCTCCCCACCGGACATGGAATTCACCCCGCCAAAAGCTCCGTGAGACGCCTGACTCACCAACGTCGGATCAAAAATTCCCCTCCATCAGAATCTGGACTTGGGAATAGCATCATCTCAACCTCGCAACCGCCCCGTCCTAGCTTCTTGCGCATCCTTCGTCATGGCGACTATCGATACATCAGGTAATTACATCTGACATGATACATATCACAATATACTAACCTCCCAAAGTCGCTGCCCCGGCAGAGGTTGAACAACCTCAAGCCCCCAAGAACGCCGATTTCGAGTTCGTTGCCAAATCCTACCGTTTCATACCATTCTAACACCCTCTAGCATCGTCGAGACATACCGCAGCCTTATTGTTTCTGAACCCGACCTTACAAAACCCGTCGCTGCCATCGAATCCCTCATCGCCCTTCTCAACGCCCACCCTTCAACCACCGTCTTCGAGATCCTCGACACAGTCAAAGTCCACTCCGACCGCCTCAAGGCTTCCGTCTCGAACCCCGTCCCCCTCTCCGCCGGAACGGATCTCTTCCTCCAGTATCTCGTTTCTTCCCTGCGCCAACAAGACGGTAGCTTCGACGCCGTGAGACAGCATCTCCTCCGCAACGGACGTCTTTTTGCCCAGCGTGCTAACGCCGCGCGAGAGGGTATTGCGGATGCTGGGTGGAGACTTATCCGTGAGGGTCAGTGCATCCTCACACACGGTGCTTCGCGATCGGTTGTTGGTATTCTGGAGCGCGCTGTTCAGAATCTTGGTGCGGCCAAGTTCAAGGTCATCTACGTGCGAGAGGAGACCCGTGTTGAGGAGAGTGATCGTATAGTCCGCGAGCTTCGCTCAAAGGGTATTCCCGTCGCTGAGATTGCAGAGGCTTCAGTGGCATATGTGATGGGCCTGCTGCGCCAGGTCAACATGGTGCTTGTTGGTGCTGAGGCTGTCACATCTAACGGTGGAATCATTTCTCGTATGGGTACTCTGCAACTTTCCAAGCTGGCCGCTCAGGCCAACCTCCCATTCTACGTTGCTGTTGAGACACACAAGTTTGCGCGCAAGTTTGTGATGGATCAGCGAGATATTGGATTCAAGCAGGATATCCTCGACTTTAGCGTTGATACCAAGAGCAAGGATATTGTTGACGCTGTGGACTTTACCGTAAGTTTCTCTTAAATCTTCAAGCCTTGACCAGATTACTAACAGGTCGGAAATAGCCTCCGGATTTCATCTCCAAGCTCATCACAGAGAACGGGATTAAGCTCCCCGGCTACGTTTTTGAGCAACTGCTTGATATCTACGGCAGTCTCAACGGTTGAGAAGTCAATTCCGCAAATTAGACAAAATCACGACCATTCTCAACCATTGCGTATGGTCCGTTTGGCTCGTTGAGACCACTTTCATCAGCACAACTCTGTCGAATCTAAACTGGCCCAGCGGAATATTAGCTTACGGCGTTTGGGGATGAAAGCCTGACTAGGACGGATGGCATTTATTGTCTACAATCTTGGGACGCATGAGCCATGATGATTGGTGTCAAAGAGGCTATGATGTGGGCATTTGCAATCACTGTGCCAATCTTTGGTTTGGTAAGGAGTTCAAAATACAAGGGTACATAGAGACGGATATGAACGATACATTTGCTTTCTCAGGGAGTGACTATCCTCCTCTTCATCCGCCTATAGCAATTTGGGGCCCGTATGAATGTCAAAACTCCAATAATACATAAATAAATCCAACCAAAGTACTCGTTTGCAATATGAGATTAATCATATATGTGATGACAGACACCATGTTAGATATCTCGCACAAGTCTGGCTCCAACCCATGCGTAGGGATAATTCCTCTGGTACCAGTTCACGAAACTGGCCCGTCCTGCGATGCGTGGGTGGGTTGCCCATGAACCACCCAGAACAACATTGTGCTTGCCATCGAAGAAGTCAGTGGTATATAAAGGATACAGAGACATGGGCTCGAAGCCTTCGTGTCGCTCAAGAGGTGAACTTGTCCACTCCCAAACGCCACCCATCTCGGCTTGACCAGCAAGTTTGTTGCCCTGAGAGGTAACTGGCATAGGATGCCAGTGACGGAAACCGACGTTGGCGTCGGTCAGGTCAAAGAATAGCTCAGAAGAGCTATCCTTGACCAAAGCTGAAGGGTTGGATGGTGGGGTTTCCTCCACGCCGTCATTGACAAGGTGTCTATCGCATATTAGCATGGGTTATCGTTTCATTGGAGATGATACTTACCCATTGACGGCGGGAACTGTCTTGGACAGAATACGCTCGGCCTCGGCCTTCTTCTGCTTGTTGACATGCGCATAAATGCTTTTAGCCTCTTCGAAAGACGGAATTCGACCGCCCATCCAAGCAGCGCAGCCAGCAAGCTCGTCATATGAAGCGAACACAGGCCAGTCAAGTGCATACTTGAGAGGAACAAGACCATACATGGTCCTCACAAACTTGCCCTCGATGAATGAGTCAGGGACCTGGTTTGCGTGATGGCCATTTCCATTGGAGTGGCCGTTCGAATGGCCGTTTGTGTGGTGGCCGTTCGTCGCTCCATCTTGCTTGTTAGAAGAATCCGAGGACCACGAGACGGGGATTCGATCAATCTTGGAGTTGTACAAGTACTGAGCATACTGTAGATCTGGTTAGAGTCTGACAGGGTGTTGAGCCACTGAAATCACATACCTCCTCATTGGTGATGGCTCGGCCTTGAGCTTGGAATGCATGGACCTTCGTTTGACGTGCAGGCTTCTCATTATCCCTGTCGAGGCGAGTCAGCTAAGACCTATATACGGATGAACAAGCGCGAACATACCAGCCATAATGGCGTGAAGGATCAGTACCATCCTCGGGATCATCCATTCCCAAAGTGATTGTCTGCTCAGGGACATCAAACCACTGGTTTGGGACTCTAGCTTCGTACGCTCTTTCAGCCATCTTCGCAAAGTCAGGTCGTACTGTATGCGGTGGCGGAAGTGTCTTGTCGCTCTGAAGCATCATATAGAGTAATGTCTCAATATGCATCAGCTCGTGTTCGAAGCCGACCCAAATACCCCGGCCAATTTCTCGAGGAATCTTGTCCTGGCCATTTTGGTACAGCTTTTGCAGACGAGATCGAACTCTGTCTTGGTACGCAGTGATTTCTTGAACAGGGGGCCATTCGTCAGGAATCTCCGAATGAGTATGGCATTGCTCGGGATTGTCTACATCAGGATCGATGCCTCTCTCAAAGATGGAATAGTAGGATGCGGGATCGGTTGGCGGTTGACCGGTAGTCTTGGTCAACTGAATGTCGAGGAAGGTTGGAATATGGCCAAGGTAGAAGATGCATGCATTTCGCAGTTTGATGGGCTTCTCTTCGAGCTCTTCATCGGCAATCATATCCTTAGTCACGATATCCCATGCTTTCCACAATGCTTTCCAGTCTTGGACTGTTGGTAACGGCCCTGCAGCATAGAGAGAGGGGACCCGGCTGAACGGCATACTCGATTTCTGCAATAGGTGAAGCCCTACACGATTGTTAGCCTTGTCTTGGCTAGGTCTCATGCACACTGTTGATATATCTCCAGCTCCAGATATGTACCCCCACGTCGCTGAATACTGCCCCGTTTTGGACTCGTGCTGCTGGTTGAGCTGGAAAAGGAAACACCCTTTGCCACGATTCGCGGGGTAGTCCGGGGGTTGCATGATTTCAAAGCCTCAAATCGCATGTTTCTATAGGGGGATATGCACCATGAGGGAATGTAACTTACCATACTCATCTCCCCGAGTCCAACGCCCCATCTCGGTCAGACCTGCAAGCTTCCAGAGCTTTGTCTTTTCTTCATCGGAGTACTTAAGACTTCGCTCGATCCATACTCGTTCATGGGGCATAATTCTCGATCCGAGAACATCCGTGGGCCGGGTCGGAGCAAGAAACGCCTGGTGTCGCCCACCTTCATCATCGTAGACGTACTCACCAATAACCTTCCATTCATCCGGGTTGAAGATTTCCTCACCGAGGATCTCATTGGCATTTTCGAGGCCATTTAGAATAAATCTATATGATGTCAGTCTACAGAATTCAATCAACAGCTCGGTCAGCTTACTTATGGGTTACCCCCTTGGAGTCTGCGTTCCGAAACTGCGGCATTAACATCGACACGTCCATCCAGATCTGGAACTACGTACCGTTATATGCATGGCTATGGAATCATTAGTACTGCTGACATATAAGTGGCGTGTGTGACTTACTAAACCTTAGCTGGGTTACTGCAAGAGTCAACCGCAACAATCATGGAGTCGGACGGCGTAAGGACCTCTGCGAATCCTCCCAAGAAATCAGCTCCTTCATCCCGTGTGAAGTTTCCTGTAGACTTTGTCAATATCTTGAGACTCTTATGTTTCTGAGAAACATACCGATACTAGAACCGAGGTGAATAATGCACTTTGAGCGGCTCGTGAGAGAGGGATGCTTCAACCATTCCCTTCCATCGTCGTATGTGCCCAGAAGGCCATGGCAGGAGACATATTTGAAGTCAGGTACCTGGGCCAGAGTGCGCTCAAGTTCTTTGCGGGATAGATCCAGAGCAAAGTATTGAATAGGCTTTTTGGCCTCTTCAAAGGCCTGCAAGAGCAAGCAGATCTTACGGAGATTTCTTCTCATTGTTAGTAACACTGTCTCATACAACTAGGGGTTGACTGACCCGCTTCCCAGCTCAATGACCATGGAACCCTCGGGGATTTTACTGGCCATCTCTGCTGAGTTCTTCTCCAAGATCTCAATCTCATAGTTTGTCAAGTAATACTCATCCAGATATGTGATCTGGAATTTTGTGAGAAAACGTGAGAGGAATCTTGACAAAAACAACATACGTCCTCAAATATCTGCAACCCTTTCTCATTGTATAGAAGAAGCGTTGGTAGTCTCCGTGGACCATCATCGGGGTTGAAAGAAGTGGCGATCTCTTCCTTCAAGTTCATCTCGACAATTTCACCACGAATATCGATAATACTGGGTACAGCGGGCGACGACGTGCTGCCATCTTGCTTTATCTTTTGGGGAGCAGCGGCAGCAGCTGGAGTCGCTGTGAGGGAAGGCATTGTGAAACAGACGCAAACTGAACTAAACAGAGTATTGCAGAACTTCAAATCGAAATGTAATGCTTGATAGAGGTAGATTGATGGGGACAACTATGGTTTATAGCTTATAACAGGAGTCGTCTTGAAGGGCGTGGCACTTGTTATTGATCCTCCCACCATACCAATAGGTCCGAGGTACCTGAACATGTTTACCTCCTCAGTGGAGAATAGCTCCGACGACTCCTCATGTATTGATCGAGCTGGGCAGGCATCACAGCCAAACAACGCGGGGGACGGTACACTATTCTTAGTTCAGGGCATCGTCATTATGCCGAATAGTCTAGCAATGAGACTCCGCGCCAGGAACACGGCCTACGCGGTCCACTTGGACATCGCAAGAGGAAACGGCTGTGCCTCAACGAAAGTAAATGGCCCTCCGATCGACAGAATTCGGCCTTGGTAGAAGTACTGTACATTGTTCTCAAGCTCGGCCGCCCTCCATATGTGAACAGTTCTGAAATAGGTTTGTCATGGTCTGCATTCTTAGAGTTGCAGCATCAGCACTTGTGGAGCGAAAGTGGGAGAGCTTGATAATTGGCAAATCAGTCGCAAGAAGCGCCGCCCCACGCCCCACGCGCGTGGGAGAGCTCACAAGGTCAGGCAGGTCTGAGCTTGAGCTTGAGCTTCAGGCTTGATCATATGTCGAGGAAGCTTAGACAGTAGCTCGTCTCGTCGACACCGGGGTCTTATATATCGATCAATGGAGCTCGTAGTTATGCATAGTGGTTCGGGACTTTAGCCTTATATTGCGTGATCATGAAGCTTGTCCCAAATCTTTGAAGTCGTGAAGATCGGTACGTTAGACTGTCTCTAAAGTCGACATCGCCTGCCGGTTTCAGTTTCGCTGCAGAAACTTCGGGATTGCTTCGAACCGTAAGCGGCACAAGTACGCCAGCCCTGTCTTGGGAAACCGGTTTGTACGGGTCATAGATTTGTCTGTTTTCGAATGTATAAGAGACAGGATTCGTTAATCTAAGAGATAAGTTGGGACTTGTGAATGGTGCCCTGGTCAAGTCTTTGAAGAACCCCGCGAAGCTTCCGGAAATGCCAGCTCTAAGCCCCTCTTGGTACCTGTGTCGCCCACTAAGACCTGTCCGTTTAGGGGTATCTGACAAGGGGTGAGCACTAGCTGCAGTGACTTGCATTCACTGGTCTTGGCGATCCAGTTGTGACTTGATCAGAACGTCATGCGACAGGCAAGCTTGCAGATTGTTAAGCTCAACTCCCCGAAACAGAGCTTCTGATGAGTGATCAGATCCAACGCCGCGGAAGGTGAGGTGCCTGATTATGCGTGATTGATTACTCAGTCGGCAATATCACATTATTTTACCGAGTGTATGCGATTCGGGCCGGCATCGAACGACTCGAGGTTTATAGTCTAAGCGAGCTTTTCTGGCAGTTGAAAGACGAAGAAACGAATCCTCCCAGGTGTGGAGGACAATTGAGTTGGCATTACACGTGGGGAAGGATGAAGGTGGAGGGCAAGAACAGGCCGACAGCGCTTACCTATGTTGGTTGTTCTTGCAAGTTGCAGACCAAATCCAAGATACCTCCTTCGGGAGATTATCAATCGACTAAGTGGAAGGCATCACAAATTTGATCACATTTAAAGTGCAGAAAATAATTGATGTGTACTCAAGTGGCATATCAAACGTTGTGCTGAGGACAAAATCTGTTCAAACATCATCGTACAGATAGAGGCGATACCGATTCTAAAGCCTCGGATTCTCTTCAAGTCGCTATCATACAATAATGTGCATATTTCTAATCCCAAGTGCACACTTGAACCAAGTAACGTCAGAACTTAGCTATCGTTTATTCAAACGCCACTCTTAGCCGTCCTGCGCTAGAAAACCCTTCCAAATCATTCAAGACTTTGCTCATCCGTCGTGATTCCAACGATTCAATACCCGCCCTTAGAAACTCTGGAATAACTGCTTCTAAAGGTTCCTCGTCAATTCCAGGCAGTGATAGTTGGCTTTTAGACGTTGGAGAAACGGGTTTGGAGGGTTCGTCCAGACTAGACTGCATGCTCCTGGTGGACGGCAATGTTGTACTCGCACTATGGCTATTCGTATAGCCCATTCTCTGTATGCGATCTTCTGAAAGTTCCGTCGATGGGCGAATCTCTCTGCTTCGGAGAACGGGGTTTCTGGCCTGCGAGAAGTAACGATTCATGGCCTCGAGATTGTCTAAGTAGCTTTGTGCAGTGGGCAAGTAAGTCGTAGTCTTTCGCAATGCCTGACAAGCCGTTCCGACCATCTCCTCCTCGAGAATGCTCGATATGTCCGCTGATTCAACGACTTGCTGACTTGTCACTTTCTTCTTAAGATCCATGTGAGGGAAATATAGAGCATATACCGCCATGAAACCAGCCAACCAGATAGAGAATGCGGTAAGTGACGATAGTGGTAGCTTGTCCTTGCAGAGTTCTGTTAAGTCAATCACATTTCGAGAAGCTCGGAAGACCTCTTCTGCACTTTCTTCCCAAAACTCATTTGGCGCATGACTGAGCATAGGTTGGTTTCTGTCAAGAGGACCTTGTGGTCCATGACAGCGAAGAGGCACGAATGGCAAATATTCTCGGTGAAGGACGATTTGACAAATCGAGGCCAGCATATGAAGCGATACGTAAGTATTGGTAGCTTGGTGGTTATCATGACGGTAGTAGTTTTGTCGAGATAGTGTAAAGGTGTCAGGAAGTTCGTCATAGAATGTGTCCAGCTTGGCTCTCAATTCATAGAACCTCGACCTGCTGTCCCAAGGAGGATAATTTTCTTGCGAGCGACCACCTTCTGAGCTGTACGCAGAGATCTCGCTCCATACCTCGATCAGTCTGACGAACTGACTCAACGTGCAGTCGTCGTTGATCTGGGGTTGGATGAAACCTTCAGGTACTTGTAAAAATCCTGTGTAGACATCAAGAGACAGGTCGAATGCCATCTCAGAACATGGCAACTGTATCCACAAACTCTCAGCTGGAGTACTAAGCATTCTGCCACTTCCACATCCCATCAAGCGATCGAGAATGAAGCAGCTGTACATTGTTCTTCGTCGGGTTTCTCTGATAATGGCAATCTCGGCTGATCTTGTTTGAAACTGCCGTGATGCGGATGCCTGGATCTCCAACAAACCCATCCGTTGGTCATCGAGTTCGATCTTCATCATCTTGGCCATCCGGATTGCAATCCCAACATACATCCAAGCAGAATCTTGTCCTTGACTCCACTCAAACAGCCCCAGCATCAAGAATGCCTGAATTCTCTCCACAGTTATGGTATCCATGGCTGTTCGTAGCGGACCGAGTGCTGTAGTGAGAGCAGTAGCAAAGAAGTCAGAGGCAGCCACTGGATTTATTTTGGACTGTGATGTGCGTGAACGGGCATTTCCATGCTGTGAATTTTGTAAATGCGTAACATAGCGCACCAGATCAGGATGAAATCGAGCGGTGAGAGTCAAGATGCCGAGCAGTACCATATTCAGTTCTGAAGAATGGTCTTGTTTCTGCCCAGGCTCGTTGCTCATCCTTTCCTTGAGTGACGGCAGGTGGACGAAAGGGAGTTCTGTTGCATAGTGCTGCTTGTAGATGCTGAGCAGTTGACTCCAAAGTTCTGTTGTTAAGAATGGATATGAGAGAATTTCTGCGGCATAAGCTGTCGACCTCTCACTATTAATCCCAGGAACATCATCTAGTTTTCTAGTTTTCTTCTTTTCCTGGTGAGGTCCCTTTTCTGATCTGTTCGCTGGTGGAGGATCGCTTCGTTTTGGTGGTACAGGAGCTGGTACGGGATATTGGCACTCGTGTCCTCCCTTAATGCAGTGATCGCAAGGGCTATTTCCTCCATCGTTGTCACATTTTATCTTTGATCTCCTGCATCGCACACATGCGATACTAGATCTCATTGGTGGTTTTGTTCGGGAACTTCTCCTTCCAGCCCTTTCATCAGAGTTGGATGGCGTCTGGGTCCAAATTAGGCCGTCGTCACCAGCGCCATGTCTGGTCTGTTCACCATGATGAACAAGCCAGTTCGACGCCGGTAACGCGCCCTCATAGACACAGGATATTTCTTCGAGCTTCCGCTTCGGATTCGATAGAGGATGAGAAACTGTCTCCGAGGGTTTGTCGCTCTCGGGCTCTATAGGCGAGAGTATGGACTGGATGCGAAGTTGGGAGGCTATTTTGGCGGTTTGTGCTCCTTGTGAGCACCTTTTGTATTACAAATAAGGCCTGAGACTGGAGTACGGAGAATCTCTCGGTTCTAGGTCGAGTCGTGAGTATTCAGCGTGGCTTTTAGAAGTTGCGCAAGGGAAATGATATAGAACAAAAGTGTCGATCGAACCTGAGAGATCTAGGAACAGAAAATAGCGACAAAAGGAGTTGTTACTATCGCAATGGGCTACAAGACTATTTATACCAACTAGGATTACTGGGGAGGACATATTTGTGTTTGTCACGAGTTACATATCGCGACATTGGATCCATAGCAAACAAATGAAACTCCGGGCCGATCATCGTGTTCTCATGCCGACTTACAAGATGCTCTCACCGGCCCACGCAACCGAGTCACTAGTCCTGACATGGCAATCTACAGGCCAGACGTGCATAAAATCTGGGTAAGGGAAGGACATGGATCCTTGTTGCTCTCCTTTGCTGAAGATGTACCACAAGGGCCGACCAAGCCCAAGATGGGGTTCTACCGGAAGTTTGTCCATTCAAAAGTGCCAGAAAGAGGCAATGTAGGACAGCTAAGACTAAATTAGTGTGCCGTGAGTAGTTCGCCGACAGAGCCTCAAGATCATGGCACGTCAACAACCACTTAGGAAAGTCTTCCCGACATGAGGGATTCATTGGCAAAAGATCTCATATATGCTATAAAAAAAAGACGAGTTAACATAAGATGACTTGTTCTACCTCAAGGATTCTTATTCTTTCTACCTGATTAATTGATTCTATTGAACCCAATAAGTATCTGGTTTGTTTAGTTAATGTCCATCTGTTGGTAACTATTCCCCTAGTCTTGATAATTTAACCCCGGACCCCCAGCAAACACTGTTCAGCGGTTGTGGGAACTCCATATGGGGTTGGCGAATGATACGGGGGATAAACTGATACGTAATGATGGGGTAAAATAACATGATAAAAATATTTAAACGAACCATTGCGGGTTTGGTCCGGCAATGCTTCCCTCTTCCTCTTCCTCAGCTCTTGATCATGGGTGTTTTACTACAGTGATCAATACAGAATGCAGTTCCGGTAGGAGAGTCTTCTTCATTTATTATGATTGAATCTATACCCCTAGACTGCTCAAATCAAGAAGCAACCGATTGATTTACCTCCCAGCAGGAATGATAAGAACATGATGGATTTGGATCAAGCTCGGTAGCGTCGTCCGAGTCATAGCGCAATGATGCTGCTGCTGTAAGTGGCAGTAGAAATGAGAACGGCAATTCCAGACTAAAGTCGGGGAAACTGGCCGAGACTTGGAGATAAATCCACCGGGCCGGTTTACGGAGCGGGCACGGGAGCTGCTTCGGTAGAGGTTCTGTACAGTAAGAACCATAATAAAGAAGGTGAAAAGAGAACGGGATTGACATGGACCCTTTGTTAATGAGAATCCACCAGGAACAATTCATTAGTTGGCAGAATTACCTAATGTCTGGTCTCTCTATACTAACAGCTTCATAGGTTAGTAGCTAGACTTGCCTCCGTCTAAACTTCAATCTGGATCTTCGGCTCAACATATACCCGCCATGCGCCTCCTTGTGTGCGCGGACATTCGTTATACACTTCATAACTCATCCAACAACAATGTTGCCTCCCAAATATCAAACCCTCCAAACTCACCAATGGCTGCTGGCCCGTATGATCATCCCGGTATAGCAGAGTGCCAAGCTGGGCTAGTCTTCAATGGACCGGACCCTCTGAAGCAAAACCAGGGACTTTAAGCTTAAGTGCTTCGCCCATTTGTCTACGCAATCTTTGTAATTCTTCCATATTTTGATGGCAATTACCCCAACATAAAGAAACTTCAACCAATTCTTTGTTTGTTTGTTTGTTTGCCCGCCTTATTTTCTTTCTAGTTGAGCTTTTGCAAAAAACAAGTCACACCACACCGGTTCAAGCCAACTAAAGGTGGCGATAGCAGGGGGGCATGTGTTCCATGATGGCAGCCCAACCAATGAATGACGTCGTCGCCTTCTAAGAGGCCTCACAGGCTTCAGAAGCTCAAGATTGAATGGATTTAAGCGCCGACAGACGCCCACCTCTTTGATGAGAATGGGGTATCTTTGCAGCCAACGTCACATTCTTCTGCAAATCAATCACTTGCAACAGCCGCCGAGCATATAAAAAAGACTAGCAGAAAGGATTGCATTGCATTGCATTGACGCGCATCGCGCTTGTCTTGTCTACAATACCTGTCGTTGGTGGTGGATCAGGGTGCTGTCATAAACCTGAGGTGACCCCTCCATCTTGACTCTGCGACTTTCCAAGTTCCAAGATTTCACCATCTCTCCCCTATTCTCGACTACGACTCGTCGACCTAGATTCTTTCTTCTTTTTCTTCTCCATTTCTGAACCCTGGAATTGCATCCTTCTACATCAACTGTCAACCAAACAGCAAACATGTCTAATGTAAGTCAAGACGTACCTTGAGCGCATCATAACACCTACCATACCCTGCCCATGACGTCCACCTTTGCGCATCAGTCATGCTAACAAACTCTTCAACAGGATCCGAAGCTTCTCTACGCCGTAGAGGGCATCAACGCCTACCACATCACCAATGGCAAGGAACAATCCCTCACTCCTTCGGGGCCTCAGACCCTATCGCTTCTAATGGTCCCGACCTCCTCTGGCTTTGTCGAGCCTTCAGGAACCGGCTCCGATGGTGAAGAGGACTTCTACCTTCACCTGCATCTTCCTCCCGAGCTCGATCTCCCTCTGCCTGCCACGACCCAAATCTACCACCAACCACCTACAAGCTACCTGATTCCTCGTTGGGATCTTGGTCCTGACAGCGGTGCTTTTACCCGCATCGAATTCCCTCCTACCAACTCTCGGCCCGGCGTTCAAGAAGATGTTGACACTTTCGAGACCATTCTCGCTCAGTGCACTGCCTTCCTAGAGCGCTCAGCCCCCCCTCACCCACCACGACCCTCCGAGAAGGCACAGGCCAAGGCCCGCGAAGCAGCTGGGGAACAACTCCCCGCTTACAACCCGGCTGACTATAACCCTGGGGAGGGCTATGCTCAGGGCAGCCAGAGCGCAACCAGTGCGGGCCGAATTGTGCTTATTGATGAGGAAGACGGCAGTGTTCTAGGAGAGTTGACCGACAGCTACCAGGTGGTGGAAGATAGCAAGATCAAGCCCGGTTCCAAAGGTATGTCCCGGAGAAATTCATAAAACTTGGTACGGAGTCGCTAACACGCGCGCAGAACCTGTTGAGATCGCCCTTCCTACCGATGGAGGCCAAAACATTTCTGTCCAGCCTGCTTCGCAGCCATGGGCTGAGATGGATATGCATCCTGCATACAAGAAGTCGTCTCTTGTAAACAGCGCGACCAAGGCCTCTCGACTCATTGTCACAACATCCGACGTTGTCTCGAGGACACTTCAAAGCCAAGCCGACAACTTTACTCAGAAAACAAAGCCTAATACTAAGCCTGTCACATTCGCCCCTACTACCCATGAACACATTCGCCGAATCAACACCTTCTCGACTAAGGCAGCTACTTTCTCGGCTTCTACAGTCGGTACCATTGGTAATTTGGCGCAAAACCTTGGTGCAACCGTTACTCGTCGTAAGGACGGACGGGCTAGAGGCTACGACAAGGATGGCCAGGCGATCGATACCTATAAGCCAGGTGTACTCAACAAGAGCTTGATGGCCTTCAACACTGTCGTGGACGGCATCGAACAAGCTGGTCGTAACCTACTTACTGGCACATCATCCAGTGTGACAACTGTTGTTGGTCACCGCTGGGGTCCTGAAGCTGGCGAGATGTCGCGCAACCTGGGTGGCGGTGTCAAGAATGTTGGACTTGTCTACATTGATGTGACAGGTGTGTCTCGACGTGCCATCCTCAAGAGTGTCGCAAAGGGTATGGTAGTCGGCAAGGTTAAGGGTGGTGGCGAGATTATTGTTGGAGGTACAGATAGTGGAGGCCTCGAGACAAGAGAGGTTAATGGCCAAAGAGCGCAAAGCACGTATGGTGACAACGCAAGTGTCGCAGGTGGCTTTGATCCCAACGGCAAGAAGCCCGCCAAGGGACAATATTGAGGTGTGAAGATATCAGATTAGCGGTTACTTATGACTTGGTTTTTGTGTGGTCCATTTGAGCTTTACGTTGGGCGGCAATGCGGATTTGATCAATAATTCATTTTGAAAAGCTATTTTATCATTCAAGTAAGAAACCTTTGAACTGTAAGCTTTGCTTAATACCTAAAGAATAGAACCCTGAACTTCCGTGAAGTGAGGGTGTAAGTGATTCACAAATACAGTATGAACTCTCAAACGTACGGTGTGATCGCGGGGCAGTAGCTGCCATCGCGTCGCGCCAGAAGAGCTTCACTTCAAAGCCTAACAAAAATATCTATTGTTGATGGCGCGCAATGTTAAAGACCGAATTGTTCCAAGATCACGATATCGGAGACGTCGCATTGTCTGAGCTCGGCTGAAAATCGACCATTGGCTATCTTTGGAGTGCTTCAAGCAGAGTAACCTTCCTCCACAACGACCTGCTGCTAGACGGACAAGTGACTGGTTCATGTGCCGTTTCGAGCTCATTGGTGTTATCATAATTACTCTTCGTGATCTTGGCGATTTTGTTAGATCTAAGAAAGCCAAAACTCGGTGTGTTTCTGCCATTCCTATCCTGTGATGCATCACCGCTAATCGTATGTTCAAGGTCTCCCAAACCAGAACCAGAACTATGCTCCACGAAATCCTCCTCTCCCTCTCGGGACACCCATCCCCTCTCCTTCGAACCGATACCACTCAATCGCATGCTCTATCCGGTATCTCGCCCGCCGAGCGACAACTCCTCGCCTCAGCCGCCCATCTTAGCGAAGTCCACATCAAACTCATCAGCTACACAGCCCAAGTAGCAAACTCGCACCCATCAACCATCTGCCGAGCCGTCGCGACAGCCATAGACTCTATACACCTAGCTGCCTTCCAGCGCAAAGTCCTCGATGTCGAGGAGAGCATATTACAGGATGACCCGGAGCTGGTGGGTGCGTACAATATTGTACCTCTAACGGCTGTCGTGGGAGAGTTTAAGGACTGGATCAGGAGGATGGACTGGCTATGGGAGATGGTGCAGTTCATGCTGGCTAAGGATAAAAAGGGCGATACGTGCCATGGGGCACAGCTCATGGACCGTCTACGGCTCGAGCTACAGAGCGGTTATAGAGATGTTCAAGAGATGGCTTTGAGTCTTGTCGCAGTCGCCGAAACCGCTTGGCTGAAGCAGGTTTCTGCGTGGATATTGTACGGTAGACTTCCAAGTTTTGGAAGCGAAGACTTTTTTGTCCAAAAAGTAGAAGAATCTGAAGAGGTCAGTCTGGGTACAAAGTCCCGCAAGGCATTGCTAACGAAAGCAGGAGTATATATCACGATCGAGTCTTTTGCCCGCCTTCGTAACGCCAGGCACAGCTTCGTCTATGCTCTTCATCGGCAAGTCGCTAAATCACATCAGAGTGAAAAGTAACATAGACTCAGGACTTCGTGGTCTGGATCATTTATCATCCAAACTCCAAGAACTATCAAGTCTTTCCTTTCCCCTAAAAAGTACTAGCTTTTCAAGGGCCATCATTGCAGTGCGGATATCATTGTCTGAGAACACACTCCAGAAACTCCTTCCACTGGCCAAGGTGACGGAGATGTTACAACTGCTAAGGGATTTCTTTCTGCTGGGTCGTGGTGAATTTGCCATGCAGTTGACTCATGAGGCAGATGAGAAGATCCGCAGTCGATGGAGGAGAGCTGATAATTTGGCTTATGAAAAAGGAGGTGGTCTGAAGAATGTGACAGTCAAGGAGGGTGAAGTGGCCGCAGTTCTTGCCAGGACGTGGGCTGTCCTGGCTTCCATGCAGGGTCAGCATGCTGAGGAAGATGAGCAACTTGAGCTTGCTCGAGATCTCCTGCGACTTAACCTCACAAAGACCAAGACAACAACGCCGTTGGGCTCTGGCTCTGGGCTGAGTCGAGAGGCAGCCAACCTACTATCCGAATCACCGTTCCGAAACCTCTTGTTCTCTGTCCCTTCGCTACTATCTATCCAGATACCTGCACCGTTGGACATGGTCCTATCACCATCAGATATTCAGATCTACTCGTGTATCAATGCTTACTTACTATCGATGCGCAGAGCGCACATCCGACTTACCGATCTATGGAAGATTACGTCCCTACGACGCCATCATCCAACATCAAGAGGTGATCGCGAGCAGATCATTCTTCTGCGAAAGAGGTGGACGGCACGATCATCTTCTATGCGCAGCTCATGGACAACTGCCAGCGCTGCCATCTTCTTCCTTGCTGAGACAGAAGCCTATCTTCAGACAGAGATCGTAGCTGGACTATGGGAAGGTTTCCATGAGTGGTTGACAGCTAATGATCCCAAGCATGGACGGTCTAGAGCACCTACACCTACCAAATTCCAAGATGAAGATGTTGAAATGGACGAAGGGGGAGAGGAGGATGATATATGGCTGAACAGCGAGAACGACAAGGTCGCGGCCCAGGATGAACCTCACAAGTCAACTGATTCGACTCCTCCCCAAGATCCTCAAACTCTCTCAACAGCACATCGTCTTTATCTACGCACCCTCATCCACCGCCTACTCCTCACCCAACCGACATTCACACAACCTCTCTACAACCTCCTCATTCACATAGATCATCTCGTTGCCCATTTGCACCGTCTACACGCTATCTTCACCTCCATCGATCTCGAAACAGACGCTGGCGTAGTCGATGCCTTCGTCGATCTCGAGTCCGAAGAGCGTGACGTCAAACGTCGTCTCCACGACATCGAATCCCGCATCCGCTCTGGCATAGAGGATGTCGTCGCCGCACTACGCGCGCTCGAGTCAGACCCCATTTTCACGGCAGAGTGGGAGGGCGACACAGCTCCCACCACTGCAACTGAAGAAGACGACGAGGAGGAACAGCGAAGGGGCAGGGCACGAGACACAGATGATGTAGAGGAACGTGGTGGCTTTACCGCTGCTCGGGTCGGCGGTATCAATCGCCTGCTCATGAAGCTCGACTTTGGCACATGGTTCGGCAGAACGGACGGGCACGATGATGTCGAGCAGCAGTAGTATCAACAGCTTCTGACGTCTTTGCCATATGCTGCCGTGTGGAAGGGCAGACTAGTTGGCCAGACCTGCGTGGACGTCAACTACAGACTGCAGGCTGCCAAATCAAGGCACATCCGCAGCAATGAACAGTAATAAAAAAGAGCCGGGCGTTTCCCCCGCATCTGTGGCGTTACGGTGGCACGATTTCCACATCCCCAGGTGCGTCTAGAGCTGGTATGACAAGGGTTGCATGGATGGTGCATGAGGGTTTTTCCTGCTGATGGATGGATGTAACGAGGACCAATGATTAACATAACACCAATGAACGAATCAAATAAACATGCATCCGTCCAAAGATTTTGTGCAACACCATAAAGGATTTATCAATTTCGCCGCTCGTGTCAGCTCATGGTGAATATTATTGTGTGCACTTTAGCCTAATCTGCAGTGTCAAATACTCTGTGTATGTGTCTCGAGCAGTCCAATAATGCAGAAATCATTCAATTTGTTCCGAGCCATACCCATTTTCATATCTGGGGTCAGAGGCGTAGTCCAATCCGGAGTGAATAAAGACGCCAGATAGTATATGCCAAGCCAAACCAGATCATCATTCCTAGGGTTCCCATTTCTCATGGCCCTATCTCAATGCTCCGAAGCGCCTTACATGCTAAAGTCGTGGGGATAAAATTTGAATCCCGCAAATGCCTGTTCAATACCTCGCAGCCATACCAGTCTGTGGTAGGCGTGGGCAGATAATAACCAGTAAAATACAATACATATACAAACAGAAAGAAACTGTTAAAACAAAAATGGTAGAAGGGATATGAAGAAAAGTAGTGCCGGATGCGAATGTCCAGAAAGATACGAAATATGATCAATCGAAACCATTCGAGTTGTTTGCCTGTCAATATGCAGCAACAGGCTTGCGACCGAATCTCAACGAGCCACGGCTTGAAGAGTGCTCTTCTGAATGGCGACGTTGGAAGAAGCTGGGCATGAAAGAGCGAGGGTTCGAGTGGTTCACACTATCCGTGTCTCTGCGAATGGCACGGTGTGAAGGCTTCTTGACTTGCCATCGCTCCTTGATGCAATCGTCGACAAGGGAAATGAGGCCGGTGGAAATGATTACACTAAGGCTGTTAGATCAGATCTTCACAAAAGGGGTGCGAAATCACTTACTCAGCCACATCTGTGATGGCATCAATAATGCTGCTATCGCTAATCCATATGTAGCAAGGAGTAACCCAAGCGCCAGCCATTTCGTCGTCGAGGACTTGATTAGGACTGCGCATCTCAGGAACAATATGGGCGACAGGTGCACCATGACCGTCTCGGACAAGGTGAAATGAGACAACATTGAGGTTTTTGTCAATCACACGCTTCCAGGCGTATGTGTGACCCCACCACTCAAACTCATATCGCTTGTTTGTGCGTCCACCTCGTCGCGCAATGTCTACGCGGGCATAATTGCTGAACTCAAGCTTAATGCGGTTGGTAGGTACCATTCGTGTCTTGGGCTTAGGAGCCTGCGAGTCCGATTTCTCGGTGTGATGCGAGCCGGACCACACGGAAGCGTTGTCGGAATTTGTTGAAGCGCTGGCTGCATTGTTGTGTTTGAAGATTGAGGAGCTGCTGGAGTTCGGGCGATGAAAAGGGGTCGTCATCGTACGCATGGCTGAGCTCATTGACCGTTGGAGGGCAGGACGTGCTGCAGCAACGGTACTGACAGGTGCTGGAGCATATTCCCGCTTGGAGTTGCAGACCTCTCGTCCAGAATCACGACAATAACGGCGCAATGAGAACTCTCGACGGGCAAGGTCGTGCATGCGCAGGTGGAATAGCTGAACCGCAAGTGTCCGTCGAGTATGCCCGAAAGGGACAACAGTATCCACCCGGAGGTTCATATTACCGTCCGAAGTGCAATCGTCGTGGCGTACGGCAAGTCGGTCTAGCGAGGGAAACAGGCGAGCAAAGTCCTGAGGCGTAGATGGCCGACACGGACGTTCGTTGGAGGTGCCGCGATAAGGAGGGAGCACTGGGGGAATATGAAGTGATTCTGGATCAGAAAGAATAAAGTCCTTGTCTGCCTCCTCTTGGTCGTCCTCCCCGTCATCTTCGTCGTCGTCACCACTTTCGTCGTCCTCCTCTTCCTCTTCCTCCTCATCTTCGGTTTCAATTTCCGCCTCCTCGCCGCCGACAGGCAAGTCTCGACGCAAGGGCGCCATCTCCGACAGAACTGAGTCATATGTCGCAATGGAAGACGAAGATGCAGTGTCGAACCTGCAGTCAGCAGCTGTTGGTTCATTCATTGGTGCTGTCGATTGGCGGTGTTGTGGTGCATCGAGGGTTTTGTTATTTGATCCCGAAGCTGAGTGGTAAGATGTGGGTGCTGTTGAATGAGAGGCTTCTGAAAAGTAGGAGTCGCGACGTGAATCAGAATCTGAAGGGGCGGGGGAGGTGGTGATGACAACTTTGCGTTGCCGCCGTAACGATGAATTGGGCGTCATCGCTTGTTATTTGCCAATTGAATGAGGTACGGCGTTGTGCGATCCAGGTTAATGTCGGGGACGAAATATAGTTCAGGAGGTGTTTAAGTGGTGTCGATATTTAGTGGTAGGAAGGGAAGTTCAAGTGCTGATGTGGCGTAATGTACTTGAATATCTGGTTGAATGATGTAGACTGCAAGATATATGACACAGACAGGTTCGGTAAGGTTGGTTCAGAGTTTATAGCAGTTGGAGTATCAGTGTCGTGAGTATGAAGAGAGACAATCACAAGAGATATATCTTCTTCAAGTCGGTTCTGCCTTGATATGGACGGTAGACTAATAGACGTTGGTAGAAGGTGGGGAGGGGGGGCTTATTTGGTACCGAGCCTGACCTTAATACGCAACCAGTGGAGCTTAAGATGCCAGGGGTACAGGAAGACGTGTGCTGTGTTCAGGCATGGACTCGAGGCCACATCAGGAACCTGGTCGATTCTCTCAGGCGGGACGGACCACTTTGGGACCACCTGTCAACCCGGACCACGGCGGGGAGGGAAGAAACGCCTCGCTCCGGCCTCAGGCTCGCCCATTTCATGCTTAACCTTCAATAGCCACGCCCCTAGTGCCTCTTGTGGCAGCCAGCGGTGACACTGTTGCAGCCTTAGCTTTTGTTGGATGGCAGAGTTTAAGTGAGCAATATCTGGTAGCAAAGCATAGCATTGCTACTTTCAGGCCTACAGTTGAGACACAATCGGGGCACCAAAACAACGCCATGAAAAAGTTGGCCATCTTCAGGGAGGCGATTTCAACGGTAAGTGGGCGATAACCCCAGGCGATACATTCCAATTTTTGGCACACATCATACACGACTGTATCGAGGTCGAATGTCTAATAGAACATAACTGCAGTGGTCTTCTGTAGTAGGAAGTATGTAGATGACTTTGGTTCGTAAGGAGCAGAGTGCCCCGGATGAGATTCCTAGTGTGCATCGGCCCCAGTTCGGCCACTAAAATGAGCGTGAGGGTGCGCGTGTGAGGACGTTGTGACGGTGTACCACCCAGGGACAGACCACAGCTGGGGGTGCAGTGGCTGTTTGGAAGCTCATGTCGAGCTCATAGTCACACCATAGGTGGGCTGTT
This sequence comes from Fusarium nelsonii, assembly GCA_014898925.1. Taxonomy (NCBI): domain Eukaryota; kingdom Fungi; phylum Ascomycota; class Sordariomycetes; order Hypocreales; family Nectriaceae; genus Fusarium; species Fusarium nelsonii. The sequence continues at coordinate 54,344 of JAAVUC010000149.1, read as the reverse complement.
GCCTCGTCCCGTCGATTCGGTCTTGCTGGGATGATGGACGACAATCCCTTCTCGGTCAGGGTCGCGGATTTCCAAGCCCGCCGATCGATGGGATCTTGCTGAAATGGTTGCCGATCAAGTCAAGCGCGTGTTGGCGCAGTACTGTTAACTAGTTAATTGCTGTAAGCTTGATGACAGATTTGACTTGACGGCGACGATGACATCGAGTAAACGTGTAAGGTGGTCCCGGACCAAGACCGAATAATCAACGTGCTACTCAGCTGCTGTCACTTGAGATGCTTTGTTTTAGAGTACGAGGTTCGGAAAGGACCCTGACTAACGTTACCGTTCTTCAGCAAGTACAGTGCCCCCAAAACCCGCCAATCTCTTGTGACCACGCAGAGAGTCAGAGCTGTGTTCCCTTTTCGTTTCTTTCCTTGCACTTTTCCCCGCGAGTCATAGTGGAGCAAAGGTGTTGAAACTCGACTCGTCGTGCGTTGGCTCACGGCCCAATTATTGCTCATTTTTTGATAAACCAAACGAGCAACGTCTTGAACGTCTCGGTTCCGCGACCACAGACAGGCTGGCGGATTTCTGGAATAAATCCCGGCTGGTCCAACACTGCATTGCACATTACAGACATAACGGCAGGGAGGCCCGTAAGTGCAGCTGCCTGGCTTAGCCTGGTCTAGCAAGGGTTTGTTGGGATTGTCTTGAGCCTGATTGCGAAATATTTCCATGATTTTGAAGTGAGGTGAGCAACGTAGATGACTCTGGTAAGTCACGAGGCAATCCAGAACGGGAGTCTACTCTCTGGAGCTTACTTCCTATTTCGTCTGGTCTGCTATCCGTCCTTCCTTTACGAGTTTGTGTGATGTTTTGCACGGAAAGTGCCAGTTGCCTCTCGCAGGCTTCCAGTTAGGCAGTTTGCAAACCTCAGGCACAGCATATTCCAAAGCGCCAACTTCCGTCTCCAGGCTCTTCCAAATTCAACAATCGTGTAAATGTAACCACAATTTCACAACTACCTATTTGGGTTAGAGAAACTCAATAGTCATGATGTCTGTGTAGCCCATCCCATCAGATTCTTGCATTCGTTTTAGGGTAACTCGACGTTTCCTTCATCCACCTGGATAGTCAGCTTCCACCAACCAAGCGCAGGATCAACCATCCAAGTCAATTTTCACTTTGACACTTCCGGGTCTTTTTGGACTTCTCTCCTTGATCCAGAATGTCTTGGGCCACCCCGGTGACCCCGGAATCTCATATGCATGACCGATTGGATCCCACGGCATCTCACCTTCTCGCCTAAGTACCCAAGTATTGCACTGAATCTTTAGTCGATGTTAGTCCTTGGTCGATGAGCCACGGCAACAGTGACAAAGGTAGAACGCGTCAGCCTTCTCTGCAACCGCGTTTGCCTCGTGAATATATTGAGCGATGGCTTTCTGTGCTGGCAATGTCGGTGACGAGGCTGCAATGACGACTGAGCTATGACTGAGCCACGAGCTTCTTGTCACTGCCAGTCGAGACGGTCAGGCTGCGAACGACCTCGACTCCGCCTTTAACCTAGCTGACTTAGTGTCGAATTGCTACTATTTGGGGACCTGTCATGACATGGGTCTATTAGGCAAACAAGCTGCTATACAGCAAAATTTATCTCCACAAGACCACAACTTACAATACCAGCCTCGTCGATCTATCCGCTGCGCCAGACTGCCTACGCTGGAAGTTAATTGACTCATTGCGGCTAGCTAGGCACTGGGCCGTCCCGCGCGCAGCGGGTCAGCCAACTCAGGTCTTTGCTGGCCGCTGATATTTGGACGGCGATGATTGTTGTAAGACTGTCAGGTTGACAACCAGACACCTATTACAAAACAATTGCAATGACGTCTTTGCCATTTCACAATCTCCATTGAGGGTCCAGAATGGAGATCGAATGATGGCATTTCAAATTCCATAGAAGTCGATTTGACTGTTGACACACAGGGAAAGCCCTGCTATCAAAGTGGAAACCTGTCTCCTGCATCGTTACCCAGATGCGCAGGACTCAGCATGCCACAAACTCTTGGAGCATCTAGGACTCATGAACAAATTTTTAAGTCGCTACAGAGTCATATTAGTTGCTTGAACCATGCAGCAAATTTTCTACACAAACGAGAGAGTCTGAACTCAACCTGGACCTGACCACTATGTCTTACCCTACAGCTCCCCCACCTCTTCGCTTGCATCGCAAGCACTGAATATGCGCGTTGACCACCAACATGACCGACCCATCAAGATGCAGTCCTTGTTCATGTGTTGACCGCCGATTCGTCCTCGTGAGCTGTGGCCCTTGTTTGATGGATATTTTGGCCAATCGCAAGACCTATGGCTCTGTCTCGATCGGACCAGCACCCTGAAAATTGTGTTCGCAGTCTCTAGAATTATTGCTATCGTCAACTCATCGACTTCTCACCTTTCTTGGCGTCGTCTGCTTGAGCCTGACCACCGTGAGGCCGCAATACTGAACAGCAGTTCTTTTGTTAGAAGATTGAGGAAGCGGACCTTGCTTACACATTCCTCCACCAGCTTCGAGGTATTGCCGTTTTGGACGACATACACGAAGTTGGAATCGGATGAACCACTTATCGAGCTTCATGTCGTCACTGCTATACCTTTGGTAAGCCTTAACCCTGAAGGTCACCGAGCTGACCTCATTTTGTCTTTGGCTTGGCCCAATCTCAATCAACTCGACCCAAGCTGCGTTTTAGCGCAGCTGATCTGTTCCCTCGTCCATCTTTTCGCTACTGCACCTATCCGAGACCAGCAGGTCGGATTGACGCAATGCTACGGACACTAAGCTCGCTACTGCACAGTTGCTTAATCGAGAAGTTGACAGCATCATGGCGCTTAGACGATTGGTGTCATGGATAAAAAATCTCAAGTGATACCAGATACATCGATGTCAGGCCTCAGAATCGATAGCCGCTAAAGACACTATCATATCGAGAGTCCAGCACAGCTGTATGGCCGAATCTATTGCTTAGGAAAACATGACGTCTCGCTTTGCGCCTGAATAGCTCTATTTCCCCGCGTCTCACATACTTTGCTGGATATAGAGGCACCGGCCCGTCGGCGGAACATGGGAAATAGGCCATTATCAGGCTCTTGCAGAGTGCGCTTTCAGGCGAGAAGGCAATGCGTGGGTGACTTGGGGATGATCCGAATGGACAGATGCCAGACCTTCGGAAACTACACCACTTGCTGCCACTCTCCTCGCGCATCTACATATTTGCCTAACAGGTGAGCGAGAATCTGCCATTCGCTGGATGTAAGTTTCTGATGCTCAATATGCTACCGCACAAGTTACCCGAAGAGTTTCAACCGCGGGCCTTGGCCATCATCTGCCTGCCGCCACAATTATACGAACACGTGAGAATTATTCATCTGCAGCTCCTGGTTTAGGTATGTCCCGTCTAGTGAGCCATCATGCCTTCTTGTCATATAACTTTAATTCCTGTTCTTTCCGACAGCCGGAAAGTATGGGCTGATTTGTCATCCCACTCTTCATTGCATGTCGATTTACTCTTTGAGGTAGCGGGAAACCTAGCAGCTCCTACTGCAAGGGTTGGGGCTGCGTGGTCGGTTTGTTAAACTCAAGCTTCACATATGCTTCTTTGCTGTACCTCCAATTTGATATGTGGTTTCTACTACCCTAACTCGTACATTGCATAACACGACAGCTGTGGGAGCGTCTCGCCTACCACCGCCTTTCCTTTACTGATGTTGTCTCATGCAACTTAACTTATCCTCTCTCAAGCTGCTTGCTATGGATGTGTGCAATATTACTACCTAAGTGGTCAAAGTGGTATCCCTCTGCAGCCTGTACCCAGCTCCCAACAGTGAAGATCCCGCCGATCAAAAGGAAAGGAAGAGGCATGATGCTTGTTCGGGCTCATACAATGTAACCTCACAAGGCGTAGCTCGTAACAGACTAAACAAACAGAAACGTGGTCGTGGAACTGCTGTGTAGACGGCCGGACCGTGCCTGAAATAAAGTATATGTCTCGGATTTATGCGAGACTTGTTTGAAGCGGATACAACTATGGGATTTCACATGCGTAGGACAGCAAAGTCAGAAGTCCCAGTGATACAAACACAAGACAGGATGCATCGGCCGGTAACATAACCTACTGAATCGAACTGCTTTACAACTAACTAAATCTTTCATGTTCCACTCGTCCCCCCCTCTTGACTGTACACACCTCTTGCAGTGCTCATATCCTTCTCCTGTATCGCTCTTGAACCCTAACCCACCACTCAACGCCTAGGGATACAGCCACGGCCCAGCGGCCATTCTTAACTCCCTGCTGTTATTCGTCGTCGTCATCATCATAGACATCCTCTTACGAAGATACTCATCACTCTCACTGCGTCGTTCCCAGCTGTACTAAGACTGGCTGTTCCAGCCAACCCAGCTTCGTGGCATAACGCGCCAGATCTTGACCTCTCCGCTACGCAGATCATCGAGTTTGAAGCTTTCAACCTTGACCTTCTTGCTCTCACGGCCCTGCTCCCATGCGCGTACCTTCTTCTTGGTGCCGTCCCACTCGGCCACAACAGCAACGTGGTCAGGTTTTCCAACTTCGGCAGAGTACTTTGCATGCATTGGGCCGTGCTTGCCTTGGAACTTGGCGTTGCGGATAGTGATGATATCGCCAGCTCGAATCATATCGTTCTGCTGGGTTGATGCGTTGGCCATGTTAGAGTACACAAGGGCGCCGTATGCGCGAGTGCCGACGGGTGGCAGGACATCATTGTGAGGTTTGAGAAGCTCCAGGACGAGACCTTGAGGTGTACCATCCGCAACGACCGAATCCTTCTTAGATGCTACTGCTGTCGAAATTTGACGACCGAAGCGCTCGTAGTACTCTTCCATCTGATCCTGGCGGAGCGGGCGGGGCGGGGGCTCGTGACGCTGCTCTAGTTGAACGTCTGATGGGTCGTAGGGATCGTAGCGGACGGTTAACAAAGTCTGTGAGTAATCTTGATATAGGATGGAGATTTCACGAGTGATCGTTGTTTGTTGTCCGCCGTTGGTAGATGTTGACTCCTCAGCCTCGAAGTAGATGTCTTTACGGCCTTGAAGCACAGGTGGCACTTGGTTAGATTGCTTCCACCAGCCACTCTGTATAGCCAGGTCCATGTCATTTGCAATAAAACCCGACTCCATCGACATTGAAGGTCGGTGCATGTCCATAGACCGTCTATTGCCAGCAGCAGCAGCTCTTGATATGTCAAGGGACTGTCGGTTGGAGGTACGCCCTGGAACACCGGGAGGAGGTCGCCTGTCAACAGGAGAAGTGACAGATGGAGATGAGGGGAAAGGAGACTCTTCCTCGATCTTTGGTGTTCTGGGGGCATATGCATGGCCTCCAGGGGGTGCTGAATAGTTGTATGGGTCGTAATCTTCTTCCGGACGAGGCGATTGAGGTGGCTGTGGCGGTAGGATATTAGCTGGAGGAGGAGGAGGAGGAGGTGCCGCACGTGGTACGTCGACAGATGGCCGCTTGTCCGCAGGAGGAGGAGGAGGAGGTGGAGGAGCAGCGCGAGGCGTGTCCATAGACTGTCGCTTGTTCTCTGGCGGCGGCTGTGAAGGAACAGGTGGAGGTACAGCTCTGGGAGCCGCCGCAGTAGGAACAGGAGGCGGTATGTTGGCAGGGGCATCAGATGTGGGAGATAGGAGAGTGTTATCTTCCAGACTTGAATCACGGGCGTGGGACTTCAAGGCGTCTTTATGAGGAACCGAGGAAGCAATATCGGTATCGTAATCACCCTCATACTCGGTCATTTCCTCGGCTTCCTCCTCGCCAGCTTGGGGAGGCCCTCGAGGCTGCGCCTGGGAATCTTGAGTTGATGGTCGTCGGGGCACACCAGGTGGAGGTGGAGGGGGCGGCCGGCTCTGAGTGGGGGGAGCTGGTGCAGCTCCTGGGATAGGAGGTGGTGGTCGACTTAATCTATTGCTGGCAGTGGACTTGGGAGACGTAGGGCTGAAGTCTTCACGAGTTGGAGATAGTGGTGGAGACCTTGAAGGCAAGTGAGGAGGTTGAACTGGCGGTGGTGGCATAGGAGGAGACCTTGCAGTAACGGTGGGTGCGTCTCTCTCACTATCGCGGCCGCCAGAAAGCTCGTCGCCAGACTCAGACCCGTCTGACTGGGACTTCGCGTCGGCGGGAGGTGGTGGAGGCGGAGGGCGAGCTATGAAGTCATGAGTCCGATCCTTCTTATCTGGAAGGGGTTTGCTTACCATCGGATGGCACAGGAGGTGGTGCTCCTCGGCTGCCAGGTACAGGAGGAGCTCCCGCGAGTTCTCGTGGAGGAACTGGACAATGTTTAGTATCGCCTTTAGATTATTAGGTTCAGTTACATACTAATAGGGGCAGAGTGAGGCGCTGGAGTAGCCTCACTATCCTCCTCTTCGACTGGTGTCTCGGCGGCTTCGGGAGCTCGAGGGGGCTGAGAAGGCACTGGAGGTGGTGGTGCTCGAGCAGCTGGCTCATGTTCCGCCTCAGAATGGGTTGGCTCTTCTGGCTTGCTCGGGGCGCCGAATCCAGGAAGAGGCATCATTGCAGGAATCGGTGGGGCGCCCTGAGACACTGGAGAAGCCTCACCAATGCTCTCATCGACGGAAGTGCGCTCTGGCTTAGGGGCCTTCTTTTTCTTGGGTGGAGGTGCAGGCGCTGGCATAGGCGCACCGAACATACCATGGAAACCCATACCACCACTCATCTTAGCCATTCTAGCCCGTAGTTCTTCTTTGCGCCTGACTTCGGGATCGACATCTTCTTCCTCTTCCTCCTCTTCCTCGTCCGCTTCATCACTCTCCTGCTTCTGAGGCGCTTCAGGAGGAGGACCAGCGTGGATCGGTAACGCAGGCGCTCGAGGCGCAATTCTAGACGCACCGTCGCTATCTTCACGCTCCGTCAAATCGTCATTACCCTCAGTTGTGTCGCCGGCGCCAGACATGTCCGCCTCGTTACCGTCGTGAACAGGTTCGGTTGCGGGTCCCTTGGACGATTTACGGCGTGGAGGTGGTGGCATTCGATTTGTTCGGGGTTCTTCTGTAGATGTTCTGACCTCAGTGTCCTGAGTATCCCTGCGCTCGAGGGGAGTTGGAGGCTCCTGTGGCGATGCCTCAGACTCAGGCTGGGGTTCAGCATGGCTGATACTCGGTTTCTTCTGAGGCTTTTTCGGCTTCTCCTTCTTGGCAGCAGCATCGGCATGTCGCGCAGCTTGCTCCTGTTGTTGTTTTTGAAGAAGCGCAATGCGCTCTTTTAGACTAGTAGGCTTAGGTTGTTCCTCAGCTTCGCCTCCCTGAGTTTCGGTTGGCACAAGGCCGGCTCGCTCAGCTTGTCCCTGCGTTTCAGCCTCCTGTTCCTTGATTTCAGGGTCCTCTTCGCGTCGGTAAACCTTGGCAGTCGGGGTTTGTTGCGGTGGAGGTATAAAAGCGTTGCGGCTCGGAGGAGGAGGCACAAACGGCTTCTTGATGAAACCTGTGCCCGATCCGGCTAGGCCACTTGGTTTGAAGGGCGCAACGGGAGGTGCCGCGGGTTTGTTAAAAGCCGCAATGCGATCCTTGAACGAGCTGACCTTGGGCTTCTCTGATACCGGAGGTGGTCCGGAAGGCTTGGGCTTGGGTGAAGCTGTACCTGAAGCTTGAGATGGAGCGGGGGCCGGAGACTCAGTAGCTCTAGGAGCAGCCGGTGGCGGGGGAGCCGCAGCCGGAGCTGGCTCCGCGGGCTTTGGAGGTGCAGGCTCCGGGATAGCCGGGGCAGCTGGTTCGGGAGCGGCGTGCTTCTGTACAGGCTCATGGGCTTCTTCGATCTCGGGCTCGGGCTCGGGTGCAGGCACTGGAGGAGGCGCTTGCTGGGCAGGTGGCGGTGGGGGAGAAGCGATATCTTCGGCGGGCTGAGCAGTTTCGGGCTCCTTCTTGGTACGAGTTCGAGCTGGACGAGGTGGTGCGGTAGGCTCGAATTTCTCGACAAAGTTTCGAGGGAAGATACCCTCTTGCTTTACACCTTGGTCGTCAACGTATTCCCCGCCATACCAGTCGGCATCATCCTCATCGGTTACGGTGATGACTTGACCAATACCGAAGTTGAGGTCGTCCTCATGAGGCGACGAATACTCGTAGATGGCCTTGACCTTGAATGGCGCGGCCATGTTGCTGGTGATTGATCGTCTGAAAGCTCTCTTGCAGGACAGATGCTGCCCGAGGCTCAGATCTAGGCTGCTCTGCTCGGGGCGTGTGGCTGTATAGACTACGAAGGTACAATACGTGGGTTCGTAGGTCAACAACAGCTCGCTTGGTAGAGTGTGGGGCACGACAGGGGGGCGTCGTCAGCCTGTGGGATCGAGTGAGGCGGGGGAGAATATAGTAATGAGGTGGTTAAAGGCGCAGCTAAGTAGGAAGACAATGATTGATTTTCGATATGTACTGGAAGTTATTATGCGCGATGCTGGGGGGTCTTAAAAGACGATGCAAGGCGGTACAAGCGAGCAAGAGACAAGAGAGATGAGTTGCAGGTTGCAAGGAGGCGGCGGTGGTGTTTAGCGGAGCATGGACCAGAGCCTAAGGTAAAGCTGAGGCGTTTGTCGACGTCAGCGCGCTACCTATGAGCACGTAGGTAGAGAATGAGCCCGTCACTCCGTCTATCTCACGGCTAAAAGAATTAGTTAGTGTTGGGCGCGTGGACAGCGGTACCTCCGAGTTACAGCAAGCATTACTAACAGTATTGCAATAGGGAATAATGTTGGAAAGTTCCCAATTAAGTTGGTGCCTAGCTCCGATAGTAGTCGGCCATGTTTGTTTATCACGATAAAGGCGTCAAGAAATGTGGATGATAATGATGTAAGACATGTGATGAATTCAGAGAGCAATTGCGAGTCGAAGCATTGCGCTTTATCTCCAATTCGTGGGGTCGCAACGTATGTTATCTGCAGTCAGTTGCTGTGGCCGAGTAGTCCGGATGGGATGGCAGGCATGAAAAACATGGGGGCCTTGTAGAAACACTGGTATAAAACATCCGTCCAAGCGTAATACCAAGGCATAGACCAGATGCTAGGAAGCCTGTGAAACTTTGAAACCAATGCTTTATACCATCTGCGTCCAATAAATGTAACCAGATGAAAACAAGACCGTTCTTGATATTGTGCAACAATGCATCATCCATGATGGAACGATTCTTTGTTTCAATTGGGTCAACAGGTCCTTTCAATTTCCCGGGGTCATCATTAAAAATATCGACTTCAATAGGTCTTGACGTCCAAGCTTGCAGTCCTATTTTTGTCAGACAGGGCAGTCTAAGCAATGATTGTGTAGGGTCCCCTCTGCCGAGTGGCTAGTAGCAAATACAGAGCTAACGTGGCGGCGGGGCTCTTGTACATCTTTCTGAGCTTTCGAATCTGAGTGAAGGTACAATATTGCACATCGTTTCTTTCAAGACTGCAATATTCACCCATCATGGCGTCAAGTTCTAAGCAACCTCCAAAAGGCATTCTCAAGAAGCCCAAGTCCATCCAAGAACGGAACGCCGATCCTAAAGAGATCGCCCTCGCGCATGCCAACATTATTCAGCATCGCAAAGACCTTGAAGCAGAAATCCTCGAGAGCCTGGTCATCCTATCCGAATATCCTCGTGTCCGTGAACCTCCTCATAACGCCTCGAACCCTGCTTCGTCCGATATAGCCGACTTCAAGGCTCACGTACGCCTTTTTCAGCCTTCGGACTACGACGACCTCATCATCGAGCGCAATGTGAATGATCTTTGCGGCTACACGCTCTGCGCCCGCCAACGAAGGAATACGGGGCCTGGCGGTCAGTGGAAGATTGCTTCCAACGGCAATATTATGAAGCGTGAGGACATTGAGAAGTGGTGTTCGCAGCAATGTGCGCGCCGCGCCCTCTATGTCAAGGTTCAGCTTAACGAGACAGCTGCCTGGGAGCGTGCAGGCATCCCGGATATTGAGATCGATTTGCTTGACGAGGATAAATCCAAAGAAACTGATGTTGACCGGGCTGCTCGAGAGATGGGCAAGCTCAAGCTGGAAGAGCAAAGACAGGCTGCCCGTGATACGGCGGCTCTTGCTCTTGAGCGAGGCGAGCCTGATGCATCTCAAAGCAAGAGCAATAAGATGAACATTACACTCAAGGAAAAAGATGCAAAGGCACCTCCCGCTACGACCAGCAAGTCGGAGGTCTACGATGACGAACACTTACTTGTTGAAGGCTACAAAACGAAACTCAAGCTGGAGGATGAAAAGCAAAAATAATGATAAATCGTGTAGCGGTATTCATACGATAGGCGTTAGATGGCACATGTATCATAGAGCATCACAACAAGGATAAAAGATACCCCTTCATGACACCCGCGGCAAGAATTTGAAGGACATAGGTCCTTCAATCCCTCAGCTCAGTTCCTGTCTTGCGAACTGGCCTCGGGCAAGGTCACATTCACAGAAACAAGAGGAGTAACTTGGCGATCAAGCGTCATCTCTGGAGAAAACCAGAGAATCGGCGACACCTTGGGGGTCGTAAAGTCTTTCTTTGAGACCTATGCACTCACTGTCCTAAGACGCCAAGTAGTGAAACCCTGCAAATGCCAGACACCCTTAATAATCCCAAAAACCAATTTTTTAGTCGCGGCGAGGGCGGTCGCCGTATCGTCGTCCACCACGCTCGGGAATCTGCTGCTGGGTGACGGGGATGACGTTGACGGGGATAGACTCGAACTGCATATACTGTTAACATCTCGTCCGACTAATGTCGATATTGAGGGGGAACGTACGCCAAGGTGCTTGAGGAGGTCCTTGGTCTCGGTGTCGACGTCGAGCTGGCCGCTCTCGGAGTTCTGGGTGAAGTCCAGAGCGGAGACCTCAGGAACGTACTGATCCTTGCGCTCACGCTCCTCCTCCTGGAGCTTGAAGGAGATACCGCGGACGGGGCCACGCTGAATACGCTTCATCAAGTGGGTGGTGTAGCCAGCAATCTATAATCTTGAATCAGTCGATGTCCTTACCATCGTCTTCGCGGGCCGGCATTTCTCACCTTGTTGCGAAGGCGCTTGGAAGCAATGATAGCGATCTCATCACAGATACGCTTGTTGGTCTCGAAGTCCAGGGTGAGCTTGGGGTAGTAACGCTCAATGATGACCTTGGCGGACTTCTTGACGGTCTTGGTACGAACGCGACCCATTTTGGCGGTATTGGACTGTTAGGACGTTGGGCGATAGGTTGAAAGAAGTCGCTGCTGTGAAATTCCGCTACAGCTAGAATTTTGGTGTTGATGAGAGTGGGGACATCTTTTTTTGGTGAATGGTTAGGGTTCTCATCACGTGGCTCGATTTGTGCATAATTGGCTTATGCAAGCTCCATAATTATTAGCCCTTTATGCCGCCATATTGCTTCCTAGTGCCGGACCTGCATCAATCTGGAAGCATTCCACCATGCCGACAGTGTCAATTGATTAATTCATATAGGACTCTAGAGTGAACCGAAATTATCGATAGCTGTCATGACACTTGAGTAACTTTGCTTTAGTTCTATTTGTACAATTGTTTGGTACATGTTTTCTCTCAATCTCAGAGACAACAGATAACATTGATATACAGTGGCTGCCGCCCTTGACCAAACGTAATGTTTTACCGCCTATCATCAAGGCCGTAGTTCCTGGAGCTACTCACAGCGTCTCTTTCAGGAGCAGCCGCCTTTCCGTCACCAAGAAGCTCATCGGCAATACGACCTGTTCTCCAGGGATCAGCTTCAGTCCTGATCTGCTTGGGTGTTTGCTTGGATGAGTTGTAAACTTTGGCGCGTCCCTTGGCTTCCCTCGCAATGAGCTGAGCCTCAGTTTGTGCTTCCCGAAGTTGAACCACGACCCTTCCGCTAGGATCAACGGTCGCCGTCTCGGGGCTGACGTATGCCTTGGCACCACCAAAGGTTGTGGTATCAAGGTGCGAAATACCAGTGAGCATCTTTTTGTTGGATGAAACTCTGGTACGCGAAGGGTTTCTGTTGTTGAACTCGTTGTCTCCTGGGGGAGAGTCGGCCACGAAACCACCAACACCGAGCTTGGCGGCAGAAGGACCTTGTCTGGGGTACACCACTCGGGCCAGAGTAGGGGTTCGCTGTTTTTGAGGTCCATAAACAGGATGGTTCTCCATGAAGGAGTTAGTCCTCAGATAGCTGATACCAGCAGATGGGTGACTGGGAGGTGGTCCCGATTTGCCGTATGGGCTTTCAGCGGCTGCATTCTCTCCACCGGCCAAGAACGTCTGAATAATGCCGACAGGCTGGCCCAGGGGAGCGAGATCGAGGAACTTGGAAACCAGGCCATAGAGTGCAGCACGATCATCTCGTAGGGAGCGCACATAATCAATGTACTGTATGTTTGAGATGTCCTCAGATCTAATCTTTTTTGGCGCCTCGACACCCTTTTCCATGGCAGACTTAGCCATCTCGGCGTTATGAGACTGGACAAGTCTCTCAACAAGTAGCTTTTTGAACGTAGCACGCTTGGGTCGTACTTTCTTTTCAAGGTATGCGATGAATTCACCCTCAGTCATCCTAGCCAGCCATGGTCCCTTGAACTTCCAACGTTTGTCATCTTTTCGTCCCTTGCGATGCGTGGTAAAATCAAGGTCCTCCTCGAAGACAGACTTGTGCCATGTATCGGTTGTGAAAGATGTCGCACTTGTATCTTTGCCTTTGGGAATAGACAAGGCGATTCGCATCTCCTGGAACTTTTCGAGCGAGAGGGCGTGGTCGGCGGCTGAAGCGAAATCGGTAACGCTCTCGATAGAGTCGACTTGCTTGACTCGGATCAAGGGTGTTGAGGTTGTCAAGGTCGATTTAAGGGGAAACGGTCGCTTGAATCCCCAGTCACCTTTCTCTCGCGATGAGAGAGGGGATGTGATGGCCTGGTATTGCGGATATTGTCTTGTCATGGTGGGAGACTTGTGGTCGCCGATATGCAAGTTGGTCGACTGAGGTTCGGGCAACGGCTTGGGGAGGGAGAACAGTCGAGATGATCTCAACAGCCGCCCTCCGGGCGAGACTCTAGCGGAGGCCATTTCGACTCAGAGACCGTCCAGCGAGCTCAATTGGCTTGCCTCTCTGGTGTCGTCGTGATGGGCTACAGGCGTATAGCTTGAAGTCGACGAAAATTCGCTGGACATTTGAAGCTTGCGGAATCTACCGGTGATATCCCGGGCAGCTTTCATTGGCCAATCAGATCAAACATAGAACCCTCTTTCGACAAGCAAGCCCCACCAATCCTTGTGCTACTCATCGCTGTAACTTCCATTTTATAAAAAATCCCAGTCAACGACTAACACGATTAAGAGGGGAGAATACATAGAGTCCCTTTCTTTTCTTTCGTTGTCAAACAGTCCAGGCAAAAGCAGATGCAAGCTATCAAGAGGATGGCGGCGTCATCATCAAACATTTACAAGTCACCTGCCTTGACGCACGAGCTTGTTGCAAAATGCTCCGTGAGTCTTACAACATGGCGATGGCTTCGTTTGGCCGCTAATCCTGGAATTGAGCTGCGTAACACTAATACATATTTTCCAAGATAGACAACTAGAGCACGAGCATCAATCCTCACTCTTCCTCATGGAGTTGTCCAGCTTCCCATATTTATGCCAGTTGCAACTCAGGCGTCTCTGAAGGGGATTACCCCAGAGCAACTTGAAGAGACTGGTTGCATGTTGTGTCTAAATAACACGTACCACTTGGGCTTGAAACCGGGACAAGAAGTCCTGGATGCTATAGGCGGAGCACACAAACTCCAAGGATGGAACCGCAACATTCTGACTGACAGTGGCGGGTATGTTTCATGCGTACCGATGAACGAGTAGATGGCTAACATTTGCTACAAGTTTCCAAATGGTCAGTCTGCTTAAGCTTGCAACTATCACTGAAAAGGGTGTCGAATTCTTGAGTCCTCATGATGGTACACCTATGCTACTAACACCCGAGCACTCTATGTCTTTGCAAAACAGTATTGGCAGCGATATTATGATGCAGCTCGACGATGTTCTCGTCACGACATCACCTGATAAGGCTCGAATGCGCGAGGCCATGGAACGCAGTGTGCGATGGCTGGACCGATGCATCGCAGCTCATAAGAAGCCCGAGTCACAAAACCTCTTTTGCATCATTCAAGGCGGTCTGGATCTTGAAATGCGTCGAGAGTGCTGCCGTGAAATGCTGGCCCGTGATACGCCCGGCATTGCAATCGGAGGACTGAGTGGTGGTGAAGCAAAGGCAGACTATTGCAGAGTTGTTGCAACTTGTACAGAAATGCTTCCTGAATTGAAGCCACGATACGTGATGGGTATCGGTTACCCTGAAGATTTGGTGGTAAGCGTTGCGCTGGGTGCCGACATGTTCGACTGTGTGTGGCCCACGCGAACGGCTCGATTTGGAAACGCTGTCACAAAACATGGTGTCCTCAACATGCGTAACAAGAAATACGCCACCGATTTTGGACCTGTTGAGGAGGGCTGCAAGTGCATGGTCTGCAAGCCACCCGCTGAAGGAGGGATGGGTGTCACTCGAGCATTTGTCCACCACAACGCTTCCAAGGAGACAGTAGCGGCGCACCTGTTGACGATCCACAATGTCTTCTATCAATTGGACCTTATGCGCCAAATACGAGAGGCAATTATTGAAGACCGCTTCCCTGCACTTGTGCGGCAGTTCTTTGCCTGGCTGTATGCTGACAAGGCAGAATATCCAGAATGGGCAGTTGGAGCATTGAAGGGTGTTGGTATAGATTTACAGTCGGAATAAGCTGGCTGCAACATCATATAAAAAGAAGGCGTTCGTTGAAAATGGGTGATTATGAATAACAAAATATGAATCTATATACTGCATGTGGTTGCTCACACACACACGTGCCGACAAGGATATTCTAAGACTGCGCATTGTCTATGCATTTCCTCACGGTGTCTCATTCAACATTCCGGATAAGTCGTTAGAACCAACACATCTTCTCGAAAACAGGAAACCATTAATTAACTCCGTCGCCCACAATTCAGTTGTGCTCTTGGTGCGTTTATAGAGCAATGGCCAGAGCAGCAACGGCAGCCAGGATGGCACCGAAACCAGCGCGAGCCGAGGTGGCATCGTTGCCAGAATCAGTCTCGGTAGGCTGAGCACTGACGGTAACGGTGACAGGGCCGGCGTTGTTGCCGGTGCTATCGTTGTCGTTGTTATCATTGTCGTCGCTGGAAGCACCGGTCTGGCGAGAGCTAGAGTCTTCAGTTGTGGTGGCCTGGGCGTCACCGGAATCGGTTCCTTGGGTCTTAGCGCTGGCAAACTCGCAAACGTTGGAGAAGCGTTCGCAGAAAGTAGCAAAGGTCTTGGCGACTGTCACAGAGTTAGTTCTGACCGAAAATGATTGGGAGTAAGAAACGTACCTGAGTAGGCGGTCTCGGGCTCGCCAGTACGTGCCCAGTCGGCGCATGTTTGAGCATGCTTATCCATAGCGTCGGTCCAAGTGAGGTCGGTTCCTGAGCCACGGCAGCTTTCGACAAGTCAGCAAGGGATCGATTTCATGTATTGCGTGATGAGCTTACCAGTAGCACTCGGCTTGCTCCTTGAAAGGGAGCTTTGTGAAATCACGGTCCTGGGCTGTGCAGGAGGTGAAAATGCTGAGCATGTCTACACAGGCTGAAGCATAGGTCTGTTGAGCAGGGCTAGTTCGAGTGGTGATGGTTGAACGATCATCATCGTCAGCTGCAGGTACTGTTACTGTAGGACGGCTCGAAGCGCTGCCAGCACCACTGCCACTGCCACCAGTACATTTGGCGCCACGGATCTTGCATGCATTATAGAGGGTGCCATAAGCTGGAAACGAGATATTAGATTACCTCTTTCTAAAAGAATGGACGTGCGTGAAAACTCACCTTGGTACTCAGAAGTGTTGTCGGGGGCATCCTCCTCGAGATAGTTGGAGCAGACTGAGTAAAGAGGAGCAGCGTTCTCACGACCATCACAGCAGGCGCAATCGACGAGAGCCTCAGCGTCAGCTTCAGCTGTGGGAGCAGCATCCCCACCACCACCAAAAGCGGAAACACATTTCTGAACGAGCGAAACGGCGTCTTGACAGGTTGCGTATTCAGGATCGCTGGGGTTGAGGGCAGCGTTCTGGAAGAGCTCAGGGCTGAGACCCAGACCACCCATAGCGGCGAGGGTGATCTGAGCAGCGGCACCGCTGGCCAGGACGGAAAGAGCAGCACCCTTCATCGTGAGATTTGAGGATTCGAGATTTGTGGAGTTGTTTGAATTCGAATGTCTCAAGACAATGTTATGTCAGGTGGGAGTCAAGTCGAAGTAAGATGGGACAGTCACTTATACAAATAAAGGACGCGAACGGAAGAGCCAAATTCCCCAGAAACAGTCTCTGGGGGTGAATGGCCGACCCTCGGGAATTTATTCACGAAGCCCGACCTGGATTGAGCTGAGTTCCTCTTCCAGGGTCGCTTGATTGAGCAATTGACAAACGGACACAGACACACATAACGCTAGGAAGCTTGCGGTCAGGTTATCGAGCTAGTTCCGGGCATCAAGCAACCACGAGGCAGAACCCCAGGTCTTTTAGGTCCAGGTGAACCAATTAGCAGATGCGCCATGGTGCGGCTGAGAGGCAATTAGGCATATCCTGTGAATTGCACGCAGAAATCTGGTGGTAACGTTGGAGACGCCTCTTGGCCTCTTAGACAGAGTCGCAACGGGAGTCCACGACGGACCAGGGTCAAGCAGGGGTGCCCTGCACTAGTGGAAGGTGAGAGGGGGACTGGGACGAAAAAATCACTGTTTCTTTGAGCTAGCCAGATAAAGCTGAACAGGGGCTTTGCGAAGAGTTCAGGTGGCTCCAGCAAAAAGACCCCAGCCAACAACGTTGAAGGTGAGAATGATGGGCCTTGAAGAAATGACAAATGCCGTTTGCCGCTTGCATTGTCTGGGCAGACGTAAATTCAGTATTGTACGTATCAGACTCGTATCTTGGCAGATCAAGGGCTTAGATTGTCATTACTGTCGTGCCGATGAGTGTAAGAGGCCTTGGGAGGCGCATCGCACCGCATGTTTTTGGCGTTTTCCGAAGGTCATCGTTGGACAGCTGAGTGCTGCCCCTGCCGATGAGCAGGTTCCACCTTGGATGACCGCATCTAGTCTGAATATCGCTCAGTACTTATGGCGCCGGAGCAAAGTAGATCGGCCTTGGTCCGGCAGACAAAGGATCAGTTTCATGCCAACACATGTCATGGCTCCAGTAAAGAAATTCCACCGGCTTCGAGCTGGTATGGATGTACAAGACCCCGTGAATCATTCAGCCCTGTCTGTATGTCATGCAAGGTAGCTCGCTATGGAAAGTTTGTTTAGGCTCATACGCTAGACAAGAGCTCATTTTGGCTCTTGGACTACTATGTAACAGCCAATACGGGTACAGGTGTACTACAGCACAGTAATGTGTTGGACTGCATCTAGCCGAGGCCATTTTTGGAACGGAGAAGGTTTCCTGCGTTTCTATGCCACTCGCAATTTGCGGTACGGCAATAGTAACACAACTGAATGGAAATATCGGACCCCTTCTTCAATCTTAGATGTGAGCCGAAAGATTCGGCTGAGACACAACGCAAAGCGGTCTTCACCCGCATCGGCCATCCGTCCATTGTTACCGTAGTCCCGCATCCTTCAAACGCCCGACTATGCGGAAACGAAGTCATGTCAGGTCCATCAATCAGCCTAGCGAGAGAGACAAGGACTGTCTCGGTTGCATGGGGGCGTGGCATCCAACCATTCCACACTGGGACTGGAGCGAGATGTCAGGGGACCTCGAAGCAGAACAACAGAGCAGAGCAAATACGAGGGGTAATGAGCCGGTCGGCGAGGGCCACGAGCCAGCGCAAGGGACCGTCATTGAAGAAGAAATGAAAGGCGCAACCAAAAGTGGGAAGAGTTATTCTTGCTAGCGGTGAGTCCAACGTTTCGCTGCTGGCTCGCCAAGGTTACTACCTTTGGCGACAAGTCAAGACTCCCATGACCCCATCGTGCAAGATGTGGTCTTTCAGCTCTGGCCTTAGGCTGTATCTGACCCAATGGGTGATTTTTATGATCCTGCGTAGCCGCTTGCCTTTCGTATTCATGACTCAATTGAAGGAAAGGCAGGGTGGGGGAGAGATTTTGGGTCGTTGATAGATTTGGCAGGTCATTAAGCATATTAATAACAAGGTTTGTGTGATCAAGATCTCCATTTAATCTATCGTCAACACGATAATAATTAATCCCACGGTGCCCTCCCGACGGGAACCGGCAGCTATACTACCTTAGGCAGAGCATTTGTTTATGGAAGCACTTTGTGTATGCTAGACCTCTGAGTATTGTACCGTAATGAATGCTCAATTCTCTTAACCGAGCAAACGAAAAAAGAAAAAAAAAAAGGAGAAAATACGCTTCAGGTTATCAGAGTATAAAAGATCATTCTCTTGGCGACAAAATCATATCTATTATAAACAACTTTTGGTTCTCCAAAATTCCAACCCAAAGCCATTGACTTGAGCGATCCCAAACAGGCAATCTCCAAAACATAAAAAGCGTCATAACTACAAACAAGAGCACGTGACCTAACGCGTTCCTCCAGACGCGACCATCTAATCTCTAGTTATCCAAACAGGGGCAAGACGTCACCGACATATCAATCACAGAAAAAAGTCCAAGCCGTGAAGAAATCCGAAACCGAGCTATTCCCAAGGCGATTCGAGATTGAGTTAGGCCATTTGGCTGTGACTTGTCTCTTTACGCCTCAGACAAGTGGACTATCGGTCAGTAGTACCCCGCTGCTGGTCTGGTTTGGTCTGGTCTTGTCTTGCTTGTATCGAGGGTCTCGATATTCCTCATTCGTCTGTTGAATTTGGCTGCACTGACAAGTGTCCAGCCCCATGGCATCGTCATCCCGCCGCCCATCGCTGTCGCTTCGGCGGCAGTCCTCCGCACGGAACCTTAGACAGCCCGAACATGATGACTTGGCTCAGTCGTTGCACCAGCTCAGCATCTCCACTTCTCCCGGCCGAGCTCCGTCCCGACTTGCCTCCGAACCTGCATCTCCCTTCCGTCCATCGGGCCGCCGTACTTCGCAGTCACCAGCACCATATGCTCGAGCACCTTCGCGTAGTCCCTCCCAAGAACCTTCCTTGGGAACGCCAACTCTCTTACGGAAAGCCTCCATGAACTCACTGCGCTCATCTAATGGAATCGGACCTGGCTCAACTTCGAGACGGTCTAGCATGGCCCATGTCATGTCACCAACACGCAGATCGTCTTACCAAGAAAAGATTCGACCAACACCTCGCTCCATTGCACATGACAACTTGAAAGCCGAGTTGCAAGTGCATCATCATGCTACCGCTACCCGTCCAACTGAGATGATTGTAGTCTTGAACGATGCTGTCTACGGCCACCGCTTTTCCCGACCTCGAACTTCTCGTGCCGCTCTTGGCACAATTGTTGAACGACCAGAACGAGTAAGGGCTGCAGTATTGGGTATCTCGGCTGCATATGTGCGCTTAGGCGGTAGGCATTGCGAAGGTGAATACCCACTTCATCCAGGAAGAGAGGCAGAACATCTTCAAGGGATCCCTTTCCGGATACACAAGACAGAACGCAGTCTCTCTCTTCTTTCACCAGCTGTCGTCAATGTGCATGGGACAAAATGGATGGAGGAGCTCAAGATGATGTGCGAGGCAGCTGAGTCGAAGCTTGCGATGGGAGGAAAGGAGCTGCAAAGGCCGGAAATGAACCGGGGGACTGATAAGTCTCCTGAGAAATTTCACGAAGGGGATTTGTACCTCTGTTCAGAGTCCCTCAACGCTATGGAAGGTGCTCTGGGAGCAGTCTGCGAGGCCGTTGACACTGTCTTTGGTTCGGGCCCACGCCGTGCCTTCGTAGGCGTGCGTCCCCCAGGTCATCATTGTTCTGCTTCTTATCCTTCTGGTTTCTGCTGGGTCAACAATGTTCACGTTGGTATCATGCATGCAGCTCTCGAGCACGGGCTTACGCATGCTGCTATTATCGACTTTGATCTTCATCACGGCGATGGATCTCAGGCCATCACTTGGCAGCACAATACTCGAGCAAACAACGCCGCCAAGAATGCAGCAGCGTGGAAGAAATCATCGTTAGGTTACTTCAGCTTGCACGACATCAACTCATATCCGTGCGAAATGGGCGATGAAGAAAAGGTTAGGAGCGCCAGTATCTGCATCAACAACGCCCACGGACAAACGGTTTGGAACGTTCATCTCGAACCTTGGAAGTCGGAAGCGGAGTTTTGGCAACTCTACGAGACAAGATATACCGTTCTGTTGGATAAGGTTAGAAATTACTTCAAGAACCAAGCAGAGCGGTTGAGGGAATCAAAGGTGCCACCCAAAGCTG
Organism: Fusarium nelsonii; assembly: GCA_014898925.1. Classification (NCBI taxonomy): domain Eukaryota; kingdom Fungi; phylum Ascomycota; class Sordariomycetes; order Hypocreales; family Nectriaceae; genus Fusarium; species Fusarium nelsonii. The sequence goes on along the minus strand of JAAVUC010000149.1, from coordinate 33,880 downwards.
CAATTTTCTTGTCTGCTGGCTTCGATGCCAGCGAATGGGAGGGCGAGGGCATGCAACGTCACAAGGTCAATGTGCCGACAGAATTCTATGCTCGCATTGCTCAAGATGTTGTCAAACTGGCTGCTGAAGAAGGCCTTCATGTTGGTGGCCGTGTCATCAGTGTATTGGAAGGTGGCTACAGTGATCGAGCTCTGTGCTCCGGTATCATGAGCCATCTCAGTGGTCTAGCTGGGGATCAGACAAGCGAACAATCATCAGGGAGCGCCAGCCGTTCAAGCTTTGGGATGGCTCCGACAGCTATGACGCCACCGGAAGAAGGACAATATCCTTTTGAGCAGAAGCCAACCTTGGGTTCTATCCATACTTATGACCCGTCATGGTGGTCGTCTCCAAACTTGGAAGACCTCGAGGTTTTGATGGGTGATCCAAGTGCTGCCGCTTCCAAATACCCGCAATACGTCACTCTTCCATCCTACTTTGCTCCGACACAGGCGTCAACTGCTAAGTCCTCAGACCCTATGAAGATGCAGCGTAGTTTGTCTAAGTTAGGATCGGGGATGGCAAGGCCTCCATCGCCGCCCCCACCAGAAGTCCCCTGGACCGTTGCAACTCATGAGCTCAGCAAACTTCTTATTCCCTCTACACGCCAAACCGGTAGCTGCATGCCTGAAGATCTGAATGCAGAAGCAAGCCGGGCCAGGCGCGACCGGCAATCGATATTGATGGGAGTCGACCCCAACCCTCCAGCTGATCCTGCCCCTGCTTCGCGCCCAACATCACGCATGTCTTTGCGCGAGAGACGAGCCAAGCCAGCACCGCCTCCTGAGCCAGTTATTGATAAGTCCTCCAAAAGCCGTAGAAGGACGATGGGCGCCACCACCGTTGCTTCAGAAAAGGTAAGTCACACACAACCATGTAATGAACCCAGGCTAACTTTCTCGAAGGCTATGGTTCGTGGTGTTCCTTCACGAACGAACAGTGATGAACCAGGAGTGAGGAGATCCAGTCGGCGTCTTAGTGAGATCCCTACATCTCTCACTTCGCGGGTATCTCTCAGCCCCGAGGCAGTCCTGCCTGAGGCTGCTGAGTATGCTCAAACGGTTCCCAATTCACCTATGGCTACGAATGCGGCTCCTAGCAGCAACCTACCAATCAAGAAAACACGAAATCCTGCAGCTCCTCGAAAGGAAGCTGCGCCCAAAGCACCTCGGGCTACCAAGAAAACTACCACAACAGCCGGCCCTTCACGGCCTGCTACAGCTACCCAGAAAGCCAAGTCACCAACAGAGCAAGCTCCAAAAGATGGTGCATCTGGCGCAGCGGGCGATGGCGTTGACAGCATCACTTCAGGGATGAGGAAGATTCGTATCAACTTGATCACTCAGTCTCAAAAAGCTGCTAAAGCTAAAGAACGTGCTCGCCTTGAGGCTGAGAAAGCCATGGCTGCTGCCAACCCAGCTCAGCATGTCGAAACACCATCCACCGCTGAACACCCATCAGGTGTCCAGTCCGACGACCCAAGCACGGCCCTCGTTTCTACTGAGGCTTACAACACCTCTCCTACACCATCTTTGCCAGTCAATCCTACACCACCCGCCACTACCTCTTCCAGCAGCATTGCCACTCCTTTACAGGAGCAAGGTCCCTTTCAATCTGTTGCGCATGTGTCGCAGCTGGCCTCCCCCCCGCTGAGTTCGCCTTCCATCCCTTCAGTATCCGTCCATCCTAGCGCCGACGCCGACGATGTCTTCATCCCGTACGAACCCGCAGGCCCTGCCCCCAAGCCTGTCGCTCAGAGCGAGTCATTGAAATGGCTCCCTCCTAACGTCCCAACTCCTTCTACGCAAACGCCCGCCCCTACACCTAGCCCAGTCAAGAAGAACAACCTCTTCCAGTATACTTCTTCTTCCGGGATTCCTTTTGCGCCCCGCCGAGGACACCAGTCACAAGGTGCCGCCGGCGCGGAGGCCACGGAGCCCGAGGTGAAGCGGGAGGCCGACCTCCCCCACTCTATCAAGGAAATCCCTGAAACACCCCAGCACTAAAGACAACGTCGAACGCCTGTTTTCATGATTTAGTTTTCCAAATACGGATAGCTGGCTGTTTGATCCGTTACAGCACAGTTGCGGGGAACAAAATACAGTTCAGAGTCGATACCCAGGCATCACTGCCATGCTTCTTCCTTTTCCTTGTATAGAAACTCAATTCTTTCGTAACATCATCCGCCTTTGGATATGTAGTCTTCTGCACGATACCCTTTTCCTTTCCATTGTCGACATCGACCCTCGCTTTATAGTTCTAGCTCTGTTTAATCTATGACTTTATGGCCGTCTACATGCTCTAAGCCATCATCTTATTCTATGTCTCCTTTGGGAAGTTCTTGCGGAACTCACTAAGAGACACGCTGACTTCCTCGACGACTGCTCTTTCCGATCCCTCGATGCCGGGATGAGTTGACCTCTTGAGAGTCCACACTTCCTTGATGCCCAGACTTTCGAGATAAGTGACTGTGCGCGCGTAGTTGGTCGCGACTTGGGCGATCCCATGACTATCATCTGAGAAAGTAAACTTGCCACCCAATCTGATCCATTCCTGTGTCATGTCAGCATTAACCTCGTAATTTTGTGAAGTCGAGTCAGCGCACCTCTGCAATCAATCTGCACGGGTAGGGCTCTGCAAGGCCTTTTCGCAACGCAGCACTGTTCACCTCAAGCCAACCATCCTGCTCCCTCGCAAGCGCCAAATTTCTCAACACACGGTCCCAAACACCTTTCCACTGCCTCACATCCCTGTCAGGATCCTCACTCATCAATCTAATGAGGTCAAAATGGCCCACTACTCGTGGCTTGAGCTCTTGGAGCATCTCATACTGCAGGTCGTAGTAGTCTTCGTAGAGCGACTCTTCAGTACCGCGGGCGCTTTTTTCCTGGGCAGTTAGGTACATCTCTTTAGAGTAGTCAATCGGCGTGTCGTGAACGTAGTGCACTGAGCCGATGAAGTAGTCAATGATGGGATGCTCTGCTAGTCTGCGAACATGAGTTGCGCAGGTAGATCGGATGAATTCGGCTTCAAAGCCGATGAGGATGTTAATTTGTGAGGCATACTCGCGCTGTAGACGCTGTGCCTCAACAAGATATTTCTCATGACGAGGCGGGAGAGCCTCAAGCGCGGCCTGGGGGCTGTCAAGCTAAGACTATGTCAGATATCTGCTATAAAAGTTGGACTGCGAAATTGATAGATACCTCTTCAGGATACAGATCACGCAGGTCATACCTCGGCATGTGTTCTGTAAATCCAATGGTCTTGTAGCCGACTGAAACGGAACGCTTCACAATATCCTCGAGTTGGTCTTTGGCATGACCAGGGCAGAACTCGCCCGAATGGGAGTGCATTGTGAACGCCATTGCTGATATTTGTGTAGTGCTAAGTCTTGTCTCTTGGCTGGTGGGGTTGGATAGAGTGACGTTTATATGGGAGAGGTCGGAAATGTCAGGCCCCGGTGACAATTGACTCTTCTGACTTATACCGAGGCTCAAACTGGCCAAGTATTCCAATTGCACGAGGTTGAGCTTAAAGACTCATCAAACTTAAGTTGAAACTTAGGGGGTGGTATAGCTCTAAACTCAATAGATCTTTCTCGTAATCACGTTGACTACCTAGTCTCCACATTTCCAACTTCCAAGAGCCTTGTTTTCTTGGCTGTCACGAAAGAAGATATTAATGATAGTATATAAGATATTATCTGAAAGATAATTTATGTCAAGCAGACAGTATTTAGTTTTGAAGAGTTCAACGGATATATATATAGCAGGTTCATAATATCGACAAGTCCAAATCGCTTTCTTTCCAACGCCATGCATTCCCAAGTGCAATAATGTAATGCAATACAAGATAATACAATATTTCCCTTTTACCTCTTCTCATATGATTTGATGTCCCCGTATGAGTACAAGCCAGGCGCCATGCTGATGTAGCGGACGTCCCCTAATCCTTCACTGCTATCGGCGGTTGTTTGCGATACTTCGGTTGGTCTCGCCATCTTCCCTTCATCTTGTACGATGTAAATACCGTAATTCTGATTTCCTGAAGCCCCTTTGCTCCATCCGAGATGGAAAGTCTTTCGGCGCAGACATCGCGCCAAATCATCATCTTCCATCCATTCGGCCCCGTCGGGGAGGCGCCACCACAAGGTTGAGTCTGCAAGAAGACTTGCCTGAGCGGCGATACTTCCAGGACTCTTTGATAGAGTACCACGAGGTGCTGTACGGAGAGATAATATGCCAAGCAAAAACGTGAACGCAAGTAGGCCAATTAGAACAAACGTTTGCACATTGCCTTGCATCAAGCGCGGGATAACATAGTCGACATGTGCCGGGATGATTGGCTGGGAATCATCACGAATGCGAAGCTTCTTAGACAAGGGGCGTCGTATCAATTTACTGCTGATAGCCTGCGCCGCTAGGATCCCATGCAGTTGAATGACTGCCTGGGAAACGGAATTCTGTCTTTCAGGCATGACAATGCGCTCTGCAGTAGTTGACAGCCTTGAAAGCACCAAAGTGCGAAAGAAGCTGTCCAATCCCTTCAACGTTTTGTTGTTAGCACCAATATCATCAAGTGCTGCATAAACACTTGTGATATCTGCTTTGACATCTGACGGCTGCTCACTAGATGTATTTGCGATGGGAATTTCATTTGTGTTAATAGATAAATCCTCAGTGCGAAACGTCGTTTGGACGTCAACTTCAACAAGAGTTTCATTGCACATCATGACTGATATCAGCCCATCGTCAGCACAGCTACCCCAAACATAATTGATTGAATATGAAGAAGAAAGCTGTGGGCAGGATGAAGCAACGAGTGCAGTGCGAGATTGGTCCGAACCACAGATGGCCTGTTTCTTGGATCCGCCAAAAGGCACACATTGCCAGCCTGCGCCCTCGCCCTCGAAAAGAGACACGGTCTCGCATTTGAGTTTGCTTCTGAGGCCGGGAACTTTAGCCACGAGCTCGGTGTTCGGGAGCGGCCAGTCGCTGGGATGGTCCACTAGAGAAACCTCCGGAAGGGCCACGTCTTCCCAAGTCCATCTCGGGTACTTTGGTGTCGTTTGCATGAGAACTTGATCGATTGTCTCATTGTCAACAGCAGCACTCAATGATTTGCTTGTAGAAACAAACTTTGTCTCCGGTCGAAGCTCGAGGTTGGCTGTTTGAGGGACTTGAGAAACGGCAAAAAGTCCTGCAGTAAAGATTGGCATCAACCAACCAAGCATCGCCGTGCATTTTGCAAGAAAAACTGCCCAGTCTTGGTTCTTCATGGCTTTGCCAGCCGTATGAAGACCAAACTCGTTCATATAAGACAATCCTAAGGACTCCTGGAAACGATGCTTAACAGTTGTGAGTTTCAAAAATGGGGCTAGACGGCGGCTATCGATGTCGATTCGAGTCCAAAATATGGCAATGGCGGCGAAAATGATGGTAGGTACACACGTCCAGACAACAAAAATACTATCGTCGACTTTCAAGCCCTCGCTTTTGCCCTTCAAACTGAAGAGAACGCAAATTCCAGTAATGAACGCAACCGAGGTAACGATGCTGATGATATTGGTACGAGTGCCTTGTGTCCATGGCCGATAGGTCGCAGTTGCCTCCGATGATACATTAGGAGGGTTCATCCAAAGAGGACTGTTGCCTCCACCATGTTGTCTCAGCTGAAACATCTCCTCCGGCCGACGGCTAGGTTGTGTGAGTTCTGTCGTATACCATGATCCCGCAAGCCTAGCGGCAACGGTGTCCATATCCGCATGTCCAGTACCTGATAGTCGGGTGAGGAATTGATGGCTGCTTGCTAGAAGGGTCGCGGTTCCAGCAGGGGAGGTAGGATCTCTCGGTGCGATTCCTCGAGGCGAAGGCGCATGGTATAGCATGGGAAGAAGAGCCCCTGAGATAATGAGAAAGGTGCCAGCCATGGCATGGAGGACACCCATGCGGGCACGGAGTAAAGAAGTACCATCGACATGAATCTCGGCATGAAAGACGGCAGTTGAGAGAACGATCTGAGCACGAAGGAGGAATTTGACAACGATAGATGCGACAACAAGATGATGACGATTCTGAAATGCTGTTGTGAGTGCTTTGAAACTCCCAAGGCTGAGATAGTCGAGTAAAATGGTTCGGTGACCTTGCTTGCGGCGGGTTTCGTCGACAGTCGTTGGTCTACCGTCGAGAACAATCCATGGCGTATATAGCAATGCCTGAGCTTCGACTCTTGCCCAAAGTATCGCTATAACAGAAACAACTTGACACTTATGTGAGCACTTACACAAACAAAAGATTGCAACCATACATAGTAAAAGCCATGGCGATGACTTACCTACAACGGGCCCAAAAGTCCAGAGACCCTTGAGGCTGCTGCTGTTAATATTCTTCTGTGAGAGCCACCACATTACCACCTCGCCAATTACAGCCAACATTATGGAAACAGCAATGAAGATACTGGTAACCCTTCGACGTAACCACCATGGTCTCCAGCCATTATTGAGCGGGATTTCGGTTGGTTCCAGAGCATCGGTACTTCGAAAGCTTGTGTCGCCTGGGGTACGAGGTGGTGTGTCGAAATAAGGCGTCTCAAGAACCGTTTCCATCATCATGTTGGACCCTTTTGTTGTAAGTCGAGGGTCGGTTGCGCCCGACATGCGCGGTGAATTGAAGCCATCACTGACGGGAGAATTAAGGAACTGGTCTCTCTGCGATGGCGGATAGAAAGGACTGAGCGGAAACCCAGCGCTGGAAGGACTGTTTAGAGATTGAAAGCTTCGAGGACTTGCTGGACTTCGCGGACTCGAAGGACCAGGCGATACCCTCGCAATAGGCGGCGAGAGAAGAGGCGGAGAAACTAAACGGGAGGTGGAATTTGAAGGTTGTGTTGAAGATTGCCGGACGTAGCTGAAGCCAGATGATGATGCTGTATACCTCGATTCGTCGTACGGCCCAACGACGATCTTGTCGTAATCGGCATCAGATGAATAGATACCCATGCTGTTCCATGGTGCCGCCATGTCTTGCCACTAAGACAAGTAATTAAAATATCAAGAGCGGAAGATAATTTGAGAAAGTCTGATAAAGCCAGAGGCCGCCTTAAGACATCGTCCGAGCGGTTGGCTGGACTCTGTAGAAATACTGTTGATGGTTACTGGAATTGCAAAACGAGCGACTGTAAACGAATGTGGTTTGATTAATAGAGAGAATGAATAAAGCAAGGGAGGAAAGGATTAGAGGTACATCAACTAGAGGAAAAGGACGGGAAGGAGCAAAAGTCAAAACGTCAAAGTGCAGGTAGATGTCAGATTTGTGTAGTAGTAATGACCAGCCGGAAGGAAGGAAGGAATCAACCCAAATCGGATGACCCATGCCACGCCAGTCTAGAATCAATTCTTCCTTTCTTGATACATGACGAGCTTCACGGCAGCCCGTAGCGCATTTTCAGATCTAACTCAAGCGCCGCGTTTTGGTGCTATCTCTGTCGATAGTTTGAGTCAACCCCTGAAGAGTGAGAGTGAGAGTGAGAAAGATGTGTGCCCCCTCCCCACCAATACTACACGGAGCACAAACATAGCATGAACATGCCATACACAGGAGGAGTAATGCGACTCTAATCTCAGCTACGCGTAGAATAATTTAGCAATACGCATCGTAATATGGCGGGCAAGCGAAAGCTGACAGATGACAAGGTATATCTCCACAGCTAACTCACTCTTGTCTTACTCTCTTACTTGCGCTTCTTCAGCTCGGCATCTCCATCTTCAACTGAACCAACCGCTCGAAGTTTACCACCATCAAGCTTTAGCTCACCGTTATAACCGCGTCTTTACCTGATCTAACGACTGCATCTGCACAAACTAGTATCTTGAAAAGAGAAATCACACAATCGACCCTACACTATCCTGGCTTGGTCTGTGCCTGGTGTGATTGCCAGTTCGTCCCCTCTTCTAATTTAGCTCCCTCCGCCTGCTATACTACAGTGCAATAAGACGATAGTTGACTAGACAAGAGAATAACTAAGTCTTCGGCTTGCCAAGACCTCTCACGCTCTAGACGGATATAGATTCCATGCTACTCTGCTACGCTTGATTGTTTTCCTGCTTTTTTTCCTCACCACACATGTCGCTCAGTTTGCCATTAGTAGCTTTCCAATAGTCCAAAACGCCACGCGTCAAAAGCTTCAAGATAGCCTCTGGTGAAAGCGATTGCGTTCCTGGCCTAGTATATATCAAGTTAGTACAAACAAAGGGGAGAGGAACAAGAAAAAAGGAAAAAGTCTCCGAATCTATCCACTTGCACGACAAGGGACAGGTGCGTAAATGTCAAAACGTTGCAAGGGCTTCTATGGTCTCGACTCATGTTTATCTCCATTCAAACCTGGGTTTGCTTGGCCTGCCGCTGCCTGAGTCCAAGACAAGACAAACAAGAGGCAAGAGCGTCGAGTGTGTCCCGAGACTCAAATTCAGCCCCTGTCTTTAGGCCCCTAGTCTCTGAGCGCCGCACCGTTGGCGCCGTCGCCATAGCGTGGTCGACCATCAGGGTTTAATGCAGGGGAAATTACTCTCTTGACAAGAAAATCTGCCACCACCTACGGGAAACCCCGTTGCAAATGTCTCGGCAGGCCTGGTAAAATGCCAGTTACTAACATAACGGATGCTGTATATACTTGATAGGTAGGCTATTACGCATCCATGGCTGACAAAAAAGTAAATTTACGCGTGATCGAGAGTGGATAGCGTTGCCAAGAGTCACCACATCTATTAGAGGAAGATCATAAACAAGGGACATGTAGCATGCAGATAAACCACCTCGGTCAAGCCCGCACTCACAACGCAATGGAACTCGGCACAGTCAGCCTTATCAAGACTTCAATGTAACCCCCAATAACACCAAGTCTGGTAACAACTCCGTTAGTCGAGGAAACAATCATATTACGAAACTTGACGAGTTGGATGCTTGGTATGAGTGCTTCAAGTGAACGTTCAGCTTAGGTGACGAGGGGGGCTGAAGCTCTCCATACTCCCTGGACGGAATAAACACTAACTTGGATCAACAGCTTACAGAGATGCTTCAGTTCACGAGTATCCATTGTCTTTTAATTGAATTTGTTTGGTTTCTAATGTCTTAAAAAGTCTGAAAAAGCACCGCCACCAACAAGCACTCTCCTCTGAAATGATAAAGGTATACAAGTCGTGGTGCGAGGACACCAAACATAGCCCCCTAATATACAAGGTGACATGTATCCTGTGATCCAAAACCAGTGCTTCCTTCTTCTGTCCTGCCCCGAAACGCCTGTCTAGGTAGCCAAGCTTTTCACTTTTTCCATTCATCCCTTGCCATCACCTCCCACCTCTTCATACATACCGACAGTCCAGTTCCTCCACGACAAGATACAGTAAACAATGACAAGAGAAAAGAAAAGTTAAAAGGCATTAATAAAAAGGATGGCCAGGTCGCCAGGATGGAGCCGAAGGAACAAGTAAAAAAGGTACGTGGGGGCTCTACCCCTTGGGAGGCGTTAGGCGTAATGGCAAAATGATTTAGGGGCCGGATCGGGCTTGAGAAAGCCCACCGACCGGCAAGTCTATAATGAAGAGCAAGGCGCATATCGCATCGTCGTCTCAACATGATGAAGAAAGAGCATGGTAAATGAACGTTTCGAGTTGAGGGCTAATGCCGAGCGGTTTTCGTAGTAGCAAGCTGATCACCGCGTCGTAGTGGTAAGCGTAGTCGTCACAATCCACCGGAAGGGTATCGAAGTTTTAAAAAAGAAAAATGGTGCACTGGTGAAAAGGTATGAGTTTTTTTTTTGTGGTTATTAAAGGTTTAGGAAGTTTCCGTTTGAGTTTCGTTTCGATCAGTTCCAACCAAGGGAGTTCTCGGCAGCTACAGGAGCGGAGATAAAAGCAGTGCGGGCAGAGTTACCCATGCCACTGCGTCCGCTGCCATGGCTATCACGTCCGCCAGGTCGGACTGGAGGATGCTCACCCTGAGCACCATACGATGAGAAGTCACGGCTCATAATGGCACCTCCCATGAGAGCAGGGCTGCCGTTGCCGGTATACTGCATCTCAGAAGATCGCTGGCTGCTGCCAATGGAGCTGGCGCGGCGGTGACCAAGCTGCTTCTTGCGCTTGTATCGTCGAGCGACCAAGAACATGGCAGCACCGTACATGACACTAAGTCCGACAGCACCAACAGCAATACCAGCAGTGGTGGCCTTCTGCTTAGCGGTCTTGTCTCCCTCACCAGCGTTACCGAAACCATCGTTGCTGTTGCTGCCACTATCATCTGAGCTACCGCTATCGGAGCTAGACTCGTTGTCAGTGTTGCCAAAGATGTCGATCTTGTTGTTGATGACAGAGGTCAGGTTGCGGACAATCTCAAGATCGTTGTTGTAAAGAGGAGAGTTGGGTGTCATGAGATCAGCCTGGAGACTGTCAAGCATGTTCTCGGGGTAATGGATCTTGGCCAGAGCAGTGATGTATCCCCACTCAGACTGGGTATCCATGGGAACAATCTTCTCGATCAAAATACGGTCCTTGCTGAAGCCACCAGCATCGGCAAGACCCTTGGGAAGGTACTTGAAAAGCTGGGCAGCTGCGACAGTGTTTCGAGCCAGGAACTTGTAGTTGAAGGGGAAGAGGAAACCGAGCTGGATAGCACGAGAACCCTCAGGAATGGGCTTGTTAGGGTCATTGGGGAGGATGACTCGGGGGATATTGGCAGGGAGGCCAGTGGAAGTCGAGGTCTCGGTAGCCTGAGTGGGAGCAACGGGAACAGAGGTGGGCTCGAACATGATGGTAGTAGGCAACCAACCGTTAGTGTTGGTGAGAGTAGCGGTAGGTCGGATGCTGGTAATGGGCTCGGCAGCAGTAGGGACCAGAGTAGTAGGGGCAGGCTCAGGCTGAGTCTCAGTCTCAACGGGAGGGGGCTGAGAAGTGGGCTGGACTGAAGGCTGCTCATCGGTGACAGTTGGGACAGCTGCGGAAGTCTCTTCGCGATCGGTCGCAACAGGTGCACTCTCAGTCTCAACTGCGGTAGGCTGAGTGGGTTCCTCGGTAGCAGTACCGTTGGTCTCAGCATCAGTCTGGGTAGCAGGAAGCTCCGTGGGGGCCGAACCGGTCGCTGTGTCAATAGGGTTAGTAGCGGGGTCGGTGGCGGGCTCAGTTGCGTTTCCAGAGGGCTCCTCAGAGGAGTCACCGGTAGCCGTGGGAGCACCTGTAGGGGCCTCAGTGGCATCCTCGGTGTTGACATTGGTGGGCTCAGGGGCACCAGTAGTCTCGGGCTCGCCAGTGACAGCAGGGCCGGTCTCAGTAGCATTGACTGGCTCAGTGGTGTTGATAGGCTCAGTGCCGTTGACCGGCTCACTTGTGGGGACAGGCAATTCAGTCTCAACAGGCTGAGATTCAAGAGCAGAAGTAGCGTCAGGAACGGTCACATTGGGTGATTCGGTAGGAACGAGCTTGGTGTTGGGGTCAATGAACGATGTCAGATCAGGGGAACCACTCTGAGAATCCACAGGAGCAAGCGTTGTGGGAATGACGGGAGACACAGTGACGGGGCTTGAAGGCTCAGGTAGAGCAGAGGTGACATCGGTAATATCGGTGGGGATAGGTAGGATGTCAGTCTCGTCAAGTGGGAGCGTAGGGTCAGGAAGGATGCTTGTAGGGATGATATCAGGCAGACCAGTGGTCTCAGGATCAGTCACAGGGGCGCCAGAAACAGTTTGTTGAGAGTCAGTGTCGTTACCAACAGCGGATGTAGGCTGGGTGTCGGGAGATGCGGTCTCTTCAGGGGATGTGGTCTTGACCTCAGATGGGTCATCGGGGAGGAGAGAGCTGAGAAGGGTCTCGACAGGATCCAACAGACCATCCTTGGAGGTTTCGGCAGTGCCTGGAGCAGCAGTAGCCTCTTCAGATGGGGGGCTGAAAGTAGGAAGAGTCTTGTCATCAGTCTGAGGCTTGCTTTCCTGGCGCTGAGGTTCCTTTGTGGGAGTTCCAGTTTCCTCCGGCAGAGGCTCAGATTCGGTCTGGTCGGGCTGAGGATCCTTGGTCTCGCTGTCGGCGGGAACAGGCAGAACTGAGGACAAGAGTGTCTGAACAGGGTCGAGTAGACCCTCCTTGGTCGTGGGAGCAGGCTGCTCAACAGAAGGGCTCTTGGTCTCGGTGTCTGCAGGCTGGGCGGTCTCAGTCTCAACAGGAGCAGGCTTCTCAACAGAGGGGCTCTTAGTCTCAGTGTCGGCAGGCGGGGCGGTCTCGGTCTCGACAGGCGCAGGTTGGGTCTCCTCCTTGTTGTCATCAGACTTAGCCGGCTCAGCCTTGGTCTCGGTGTCAATGGGCTTAGGTGCCGTAGTCTTGGACTCAGCAGGAACAGGAAGGACGGAAGACAAAAGGGTCTCAACTGGGTCAAGGATGCCCTTCTTGGTTGTAGGGACAGCCGCGGGCTGAGTCTCCTCCTGAGGTTGAGTCTCAGTCTCGACAGGGACGGCCTTTTCAGTCTTGGTCTCAACAACTGGTTTCTTGGCAGGAGTACTAGCAGGCTCCTGAGTCTCCGGCTCCTTGGTCTCAACGGGTTCGGTCTCCTCCTTAGGCTGAGTTTCGGTTTGGACAGGAGCAGCCTTCTCGGTCTTGGACTCGACGGGAGCAGGCGACTCAGTCTTAGATTCGACAGGCTTCTTCTCAGGGGCCTTCACTGAGTCGGACTCCTTAACAGCAGGAGCTGTTGTCGCAGCAGGCTTGGTCTCCTCCTTGGGCTGCTCGGTGGTAGGGGCCTTGTCCTCAACAGCGGAAGTGACAGCGGGGCTCTCCGGTTGGGCAACGGTCTGAGTCTCGACAGGAGCAGCCTCAGTCTCCTCCTTCTTAGGCTCGGTCGCGGGCTCCTTGACAGCAGCTGCCGATGTCTTGACTGGCTCTGCAGACTTGATGGCGGTCTTGCTGGTGACAATACCACTAGGGGCAAGGAGAATACCGGTATCGGCTTCGGTAGGAGCATTGGTAGCTTCAGCGGGTTCCGTTGTCTCGGGCTCCTCGATGGCCATGCTTGTTGTCGGTTGGATAACGAGAGTTGGCTTGGAGCTGGCACTGGGACCAGGGCGCTTGAAGCCTAGAGGGAGAGTGGGATCGAAGTTAACACCATCCTCGTCTCCCGTAGCAGCCTTGTTGTCGTTGCTGAAAAGGCGATCAAGGAACGAATTTTGAGGATCTCGCTTCGCAAGCGTAGGGACAGTTGGGTTTTCTGGTACTACGGGGGCAACGGCAGCATTGTTCTCGACTTCCTTCTTGACTTGTCGTGGGTAGTAAATGCGAGGTCGGTTCGCTTCGACGACGGACGAAGAGGCGAGGGCCAACGCCAGGACGAAAGACTTGGTGTGCATTTTCGGTGTGATTTATTAATATGTTTGGTGTATATGCTGGACCTGTTGTCAGATGGATAGAATTATCGGCAATGTCGTCGAACTCACTGTCAGGGTTAGGTTGCAGCGAATGTACTTGACAAAAGTGTCAACGAGTGTAATCTGAATCGCATCGTTAGCTACTGTTCGTGACCTTGCGTGATGCGATCGTTGGCCATCGATAGTCGGCCTCCTTCCCCATCAACTCGCCCCTTTGTCGACAACTTTGATGAACAGATCGTATATAGAACCCAAACTCACATATAGTTTGCGTAGAGCGTGTGTGTATATGCAATTTCAAAGCAATTCAAATGAGTGACAGACGAAATATCGTCAAAGGATTCGAAACAGACGCGTGTCGTTCAGATGATGATCCGTGACGGCTTCCTCGATTCAAATATCTTGTCTGACCGAATGGTCGAGTTGATTAATAGGGGGATTAAATCAATCGTTACGTCGACATTTGCTGATAAAATCGCTAGAACCTCCTGAGGTCCTACTGGCAGCCAGACTCCGAGTGAGTGAATGAGGGTGAGTCGTAAACGGGTCTCGCGAGGGATCGGCTTTCAGACGCAGAAGCGCTGTCGAGAATCGAATAGCGGACGACGACGCCTTTGATGCTTGTCGTTGGAGGTGAGGTCGATGTGGAGAGGAACGAGAGGATGGGAAGGAAGAATAAGAATATGTAAGTACTAGATGTAAGAAAGGCTGGACTGGAGAAAAGAAGGGACAGCGACAGGGCCAACAGCAATGGAAGGAAGGAATGAAGGCGAATGGGAATGGGGAGATGGGAAGGGCATGGAAACACGACAGGGACAAGGGAACGGGGATCAAGGGGGTGTGACCCAAGCATGGATGTTGATGTGGATTAGAGTCAAAGAGTGCCCTGAACTTGAACTGAACTGAGGTGCACCTAACTCAACCTGGCTGGTGAGCGGATACACGTCCATTTGTGCAACACCTAACCTAATTTTCCAGCGCCAGCGATGCTGGGCACACTGGACGGCTTCGTACTCCTCCCATATTTCAGGTGGGCCTGGAGAGACGACGGTAACGGGTGAACAAAGGAGATGGGTTGGCATGGCATGGCCTGGCATCCACACCACCCTTGAGCTCGAGCTTGAATGGCTGATGGGTACTCCCGGCGATGTTGATGGGTACAAGCGATGTTGTGATGTTCGCCGTGCCAAGTGATGTACTCGAGAGCTTGTTTCAAAGTATTGCGCTATCAGTAAGACACACAATATGTCCGTAGGCTGGGGGAAAAGCATTGTACGGTACAGCGTCATCTCGGGGAATGCTCCAACGCCTTCGTCAGTCATTGTTGCAATTTTTCGGGATCTAACCGCACCATAAAACTGTATTGCTCGCTGAGGCTGCGTTCGCGAACGCCTTTGTTAGCCGTTGTTGATCGCACCCGTTGAAATGCTTCGCGAAGGTAACGGCCAGCGGCGCCAAAATCCAGGAATCCAGGACAAACCCCTCTCTAGCCCCAGGGTTCCAAGGTCATTGGGGACAATCTGCGCGAGCTATTGGTGGTGGTGGTGGGCTGTCTAACTCAATCTAGCATCACGGAGAGAGAACTGCCAGCACAACCGCCAGGACTGAAATTGCGCACCGAACAGAAGGGGTGTTGCGTCCGTGGACTAAGAGCCGGGGTCTGGCTGAGATTGCTTTGTTGCAGCGATACACCCTTTGTAGAAAGAATAGTCTCGATGCCAGAGAACGGCACAGTCATTCAATAATTCATGAATAAGCCGCATGCGAAAGAGTGCCATGCAGTCTCTGTCTCTCTCTCCGCCGCACTCAATAATTCGATGCAAGCTCGTCGTATGTAGCACCAAGACGAACCGGTATGTTGGTGAGCCATGCCATGGTGCGGCATCAAGGTAACGGAAACAGAGTCAGTCAGGGACACGGCAAGGAGCGAGGCTATGCTGTAGCAGTAATGGTCCAGCGGCGTTGGTGGAAATCGACGGACCATGTCGTAGCGTCGAGTCCCAAACACTGGTTGTGTCTCTGTCGTGCCGGGGGAGTCAATCCAGAGTTTGTGGAATGTCAATCATTATGCGGTGGTGAGGAGATGACGAGTTGTGCGAGTTATGAAGGGTTGTGTAAGCAAGATACGAAGCTTGTGCAGAAGCCTATGGGGCTGTGATCTGCAAGGGGGTCTACTCGTGAAGAAGTGATTGATTGGTCAGATCGAGCTTCCGGCACCTGTTATGGCCTAGCTCCATCGACAACTTGCGCAGACATCCATAAGCTGACACGTCCTCACCCGTCTTATCCATCTTGCATATTACAGTATCTGTATTATGAAAGCAGCTTGCGTGTGCACGTTTTACGACTCCAGAGTTTTTTGCTTCTCCCCTTTTTGTAACCGGGGACGTTCCGACCTGGAGAGCCGGCGGAAGCTGCCCCGTGTGCAAAGCAAAAGTCAAATTGTGAGTTTTTTCTAGTTATACTAGGGTACTTATTACTTATTCTTATACTCAGAACTTTCTTAAGGGGTTCAATGTGACCATGGCGATGGGATTGATAAAGCAGTTCAAGATTGCTTTCGCTTACCACTTACCACTTACACGCCGTATTGCCCGTCTTCGGCAGTTCATACCTACAGCAATTAAGAACAAGGTCCGTCTCGTTAAACTGGAGATCTTATGCGTGGCTAGTGTGGAATAATATCTGACAGTGGCTTCTTGGTGAACCAACGAAAAACTTTGGAGGATGGACGAACAGCGCGTGGTAGAGGTGATGCAACCGCCCAGAATGGTTTCACTCGCGACTGGCAGATTGGAGGCGATACAAGCTTGTCTTTCCGACAATACTCTTACATTGCGTCAATCTTTCAAGCGATTCAAGGTACTGTGGAAGGACTGATTTCGTATCGAACTGCTAACCACAATCAGCAGCCTCCCGACTGAAGACCTTGGCAAAGTTCCCTGACTACAGTACTGACCCCTGGGCCTGTCGATGGGCTAAGAGGGCCACCCCGTGGCATGGATAGCGCCGTGATCCAGGAACCGTGCCAGGATGGAGACGATTGCTGGGAAAGCACCAATTGCACCTTGGAGAACAGATAAAAAGACCCCGCTGCAAAAGTCTTAGCAACGCTTAGCTTGGCCTGGGCGGCGCCACTCGGACTCAAGCCTTTAATTATAATGACCCTGTTCCTGGCCGGTCTGTGGCATGCGAGACTGTCGGTACCTGGGCAAAATCTCCCTTGTTAGTTGCGGGTCCTGCTCGGCAGGAATCATCTTGATGAGAAGTTTATTGACGATCACGGATTTAAGTCAAGAAAAAGGAACTATATGTATGAGCTTGATCTGATAGATGACAGCTTAATGAGCCATGTCTTTCGCTTCCGAGGCCTTTGAATGCGAAGCGAGATGAAATGGGTAGCAGAGTGCGATTGTGGCTTGACAGGGTTATGATGAGTAATGGTAAGACAGCATCAATTGATGACGAGCGAAGAACTTTCAGCACAGAAGTAAGTTCACTCGCTCGTGTTGGCCCCCGGACTCACAGTCCAGCACTCTGTACCGTACCGCACATTACAGGGTGTGGCTCACTGCAGGGCAACGAATTCTCTAACTCCACGTGGGCGCTCCAAAATACAAAGAAATGCGGTGTTTCGGTTGGTTGACCGTCCCCGAGATTGCGCGTCAGTCATCATCGTAAATATGTAGTTTCTGTATTAAATGTCTCAATTAATTAATAAATTCTGCACATGGTTTTCGCGTGTCGTTGCAGCGATGTGTAAGAAATATTCCACTGTAGGGTTGGTTTGACCATGGATTTCCATCCCAACTCGCCTGTCAGTCAATGATCTACAGATGACTCCGAGATCCTTCCTTCCTTCCTTGGTTCTTGATGACACTTTGGGGTAGACAGGGCTATAGGTGTGAGTAGTTGTCTGCTTAAGAGATACTGTAAGCCTCACTCATATTAGCTGTTATCAGCATTAAGTGCTATTTATGCTTCAGTCACTCTACTCAGTCCTACGTAATTATCACCACATCCAATCTTACTTGCAGAACATTGTCCCTTTGTTATGAATTGCTTCTGCTTCTGACTGCTACTGTGACATTTTCTCCCTTCTTACTATAGGTACCACTCGGCTGTTGGTCTTCCGCTAACCCGCATAAGCCATTTCTGCGTGTGATACTCTCTATACATAGAATATAGTAGACGCAATGCTCAGGAGTCCTGTGTGCGTGCGTTCTATGAATGCACTGTAGTATTCCGCGGGCCGCCCTGAAGTCGGTGCATAACCAACGGAGATTATTCCCATACATACTTCTTCCGCCCTATCGTGCCATATCTGCACAGCCACTCACACAATCATCGTCCGTTTCATTCTGAACTACCTACAATCCTCTCAACTCACCTGAAGCAACCAGTATCAATAGTCGCCGTTCTGGCTTTGTCAAAATGCAGCGGTCGATCCTTTGCTCTTCTTAAAATTCCTAATAAAAGAAAAGGCGGTCCAGGGTGTCACCAGATTGGGATGCCCATGGCCTAATTTGGTCCCAATCTAACAGGCCTCCCCTGTAAGTCCTTAGAGCAGCTACCGTATTGGTCGTTTAATTGCTCAACGCCATCTGAACTCCATCATGTTATCGTAAAAACATCCGCTTCGTTTGTTTCTACCGTTTCCTCCTACCCGACTTTGGCAAGGTTCGCTTCGGTTGATCGCGATGGTTTCGTTGCCAAGAGCCTCCAACAGCGTGTTTAATTTCAGCACGTCGTCTCCAGACCTTGTTGGTCAAGGTTAATTCAGCTATTACTATGGCCTGGTGGAATCTTCTTTGTTCTACTAAGGTTTCTCCTATCAAATCGATTGTGCAAGCAGCGGCAGCTCTAACTCTCAAGGACATATCTCCACCATCATCACTACTGTCCAGGCCATGCTTTGCCGCTGCTGCCCTACCGCTCTTAGAAACGGGTCCAAAGCGGCGTCTTCTGACTTGTTTTGGTGAATTTCTCCCTACTTGATCTGGCGTCTTTCTACCCATGTCAAGAGCTGACTCTCCCTGAAACGAAACGGGTGACTATTCAAGAAACATTTGAGAGACAGCTGACTCGGGGTCATCTTCCGGCAGAGATCCCTCCGGCTCGGCTGGCCTAAGGGCTAGAGAAATAACAGAGTCCCCTGAGACGAGGCCGCCAGCGGCTCGTCACGCTTGAACCGGTGAGCTATTGTCTTTTCAAAACGCCGGAGTTTGTTTTTAGACTTAATTATTGCCTTCAGTTCAGAGTTCGACTTCGTCGATTAGTCCCTTGCGCTTGGGTCATGAATGATCCAAATCGTAACAAGTATCAAGATACCTGTTTGCAACTTGATGTGTTTTCTTAACGTAAAAGTCTCGCTCGGACATTCCGAGAGCCACGATGTTCTGTTTCCTTTGTGTTCGCTACAATCGTGGCGCTTTCTTTGTTGCTGGTTGGTGACCAGTCCGCAAGGCTGGACCCATGCAATGAGGTGGTTAAGTCCCAGCCTTGCCATGACTTTGTTTTGTCTTACTGATTGAGAGCACTAATGCTACGAGGGAGTTTATTGGTTCAGTGCCTCAATGTCTCAGTGTCTCTCTGACTTCATCTAAGACTTTACACAGTTGTCCCTGCGGCTGGCATGCCAACTGTTACTATTTGCGTCCCGATGCTCTCGGTATGAGAATGCAATTGTCTACGCCAACGGTCCCTGCCATCTTGCTTAGGAATTCAATGTCCCGCAAACCGAGACATGCAATCCTTTGTTCACATTTTGGTTTGGAGGGTGGGATGGATGAGCCGTCTGATGCAGGATGCCCAATGTCCTCAATACACAAGGACTGGTATTGTAGATAGTTCTATACGGCAAATGTTTAAGCTACTGGTCCATGATTTGGCTTCGGAACATGAGTCTAACGTGTCAGCTGATATCCTCAATAAGTATAGTTATGCTATTGGTGTTGTGCATCGCTTTGTCTCTCTTTTTGAAGACTCCCGCCATATAACGACATTTGAAGTATAGCTTGGCAACATTGTCAATGTCGGCAGAGATGCCGGTTCAATCGTACTTGTTACAGCTATCTGTCTATTCTATTCTATATCCAATCATGCAGGCGGTTCCCTCATGTTTCTAATGTGTCAACACACTTGTGGCACTCAAGCCTTGCTCTACACTTGTAGTTTAACAGCATGAGCAAGTGGTTAACTAAGTTGACCGAACTTAAATATTATGGTATTAAGGTGTTTCATTCAGACTTGTGTAAATTCTAGGACCATGGAGTAGACACATGTTGTACTGGAAACTCAATATGGTCTTTCTTAGATCATTGGTTAGGGATATTTGTACTTCACTACAGCACTTGCGATATTGTGATACATGATATGTGATCTTTCTTTGATCATTTCATCTGTCGGTAAGACTGATAGGATACAAGTCAGAAAAACTTTCTTGCGTGTTCAGTCAGGTTGTCGATGACATGATGTGTGACTTTATCTATGCCAGTACTACCATATATTAAGTAAACTACAATCCACAGAAGTATTGAAGCCAGTAATTAGCACGAATATGGTACAAATAAGTTCATTGTAAGAATGATGTGAACAGCTATGGCCAACGGACCAAGGCAGACCATATGTATAGGGTAGTCACAAGCCACATCGCATTATAGGAAGATTTATGTGTCCATTCCTTGTAGCTTCGCAAGATCAACATTTGATATTCGTTATAAGTATGGTTAGTGTTGAACGGGTAAGCGCTTCTTTCTCTCTGTGATCTTGCAAATTTCCAACGTGAACAAAGGATATATAAACTCACCGGTGATGCGTTGCAATCGACGCGCTCTTATTGATGGTCACCCCACTAAAGCTTTGCTGTCAATGGTTCAACTAGCTACCTACCTACAAACGACCTAAGCTCAGTTCATGAACAAAACCAAAAGAATGTCTCTACCGAATTAACGTACGACCTCACTTACACGATCCTCGATACTTAAACGTCAGATGCTCCAGGGTCCACTCATCTCAACGGGCATCGGATCCGGTGACGGCCGGCCCCACCTCATGCCACTTTATCGCTGTTCTTGCGTCTGATTTGTGTGAATTTAACAGCCCCCTACTGCGTCAGGACACGCAGGGTCCTCTACTGTAAACGGCTAGTGAATTTCTAGATTAGTGGTTAGAAGCTCGTTCGATAGGTACCTAGCCACCTCGGGTCCCGGTCCAGGGCCAGGCTGGAATTTATCTACTCTATCATGAGCCATCAACCACAAACGGAGGATTGACCTCCATCTCACTTACACTCCTTTACAAACCGACGTTACAATCATGGCTCGTCGACAGCATTTGACACTGACCTTCATCTTGGTACTTGGTGTCTTCTTCACCTTGTCCTATTTCTTCTCCGGCCCTTCGCGCAGTGTCCTTCTCCCAAAGCTTCAAAATGACGTTGAATTGCCCCTGAAGGACGCCCCTCGATCCGAATTCGCGGCTGATCTCAACGCTATGCCTGCGGGTCTTCTCGAGGGCGAGTCTATTGCGCCTAAGCTCGAAAACGCGACGTTAAAGTATGTTCTTTAAGTTCCGAACCTTCAATACAACGTGCCCACTAACACACCTTCACCAGGGCTGAGCTTGGCCACGCGACATGGAAGTTCCTCCACACGATGATGGCTCGATTCCCCGATAAGCCGACAAAGGAAGATCGCATGGCTCTCGAGACTTTCATGCACCTCTTCGCCCGACTCTACCCTTGCGGCCAGTGTGCGGCGCATTTCCGACAGCTACTCGCCCAATACCCTCCTCAGACGAGCAGTCGCAACGCAGCCGCCGGATGGCTATGCTTTGCTCATAACCTTGTCAATGAGAGAGTACACAAGCCTCTGTTCGACTGCGAGAACATCGGAGACTTCTACGACTGTGGCTGTGGTGACAAGGACAAGAAGGAGGGCGTAGAAGGCGTTGCAGGTGAGGGACCTGACCAGGAGCTGCACAAGCATTAAGATACTTGGCTGTGACCTAAGTATTGATGTACGAGTAATTTGGACGGGTAGGGAATTCGTATGTGCTGGCCACGGCTGGACCGGCCTACTTAGACATAATGTACTGCAATTCCTCGAGCCACTTATATAAGAGAATAGCGGTCTACCAATGAATACACCTAAAGCCTATAAGGCGGAAGCATTTCAACAATAGTGATAACTTAATTCATCATTTTAAACGGCTCATCTTGATCATAATGACTTATGACTTCCAACTCTCCGATCAAGTCACGTGCATAATCACGTGACACAATAGCTGCCGTGGCGCGGCTGCGCGTTCAGAGCTGCCTTGCCCGAGCTACACTTGAGCTCCAGCCCGCCCCAAGCAACTATCAACGACAACGAAACATTACGACTCACGAACCCCGATCGAACCATCGCCCGTCTTCTTACAACTTTGAGAAAATCATCCAAAAACTGTCATAATGGAGTTTGGTAACGCTGGAGTGTTGAACGAGGGTGCGTTAGGAACTCTTTCGTCATAGCTTGGCCTTGTCGACATGGAAGCTTACAGATATCGCCAGATGGTATCCATGTAGATATGGACCGCCTCAAGAAGGGAGAGGTCAAGTGAGTATTGAAACGAATTATCTGTGGCCTTGCGCAGCTTACTAACGAGTCTATAGCCTAGGAACCTCGATGTATGTGATTACTGAATGATGCAAACGACATGACCTAACACTTTATTAGTATGGCGGTTACTTTCAAGGATGGTGTTATTCTGGGTATGCGTTATGGTTTCCAATGGCGATGCAGCTAATAACATGTGATTCTTAGGTGCGGATTCACGAACAACGACCGGTGCCTACATCGCAAACCGAGTGACAGACAAGTTGACAAGAGTACACGACACTATCTGGTGCTGCCGATCTGGTTCAGCTGCCGACACTCAGGCTGTTGCCGATATTGTTCAATACCAGCTTGGACTGTTCGCCATGACGAACGGCAAGCCTCCCATGACACAGACCGCTGCGTCAATCTTCCAGGAGATTTGCTACGCCAACAAAGACCGTCTATCGTACGTCCCCGCATTACCTGTCCACCATCCATATGCTGTGTTGATAACTAACCGCTGTTTGTAGTGCTGGTCTGATTATTGCTGGCTGGGATGAGCGATTTGGTGGTCAAGTCTACTCCATCCCTCTGGGCGGTTCCCTTCACAAGCAGTCGTACGCCATTGGTGGTTCCGGATCGACTTACATCTACGGTTACTGTGACGCCAACTGGCGAGAGGGCATGGAGAAGGATGATGCAGTCAACTTCGTCAAGGGAGCTTTGAGGGAGGCTATCAAGTGGGATGGTAGCTCTGGTGGTGTCATCCGTATGGTTGTTCTCACCAAGGAGGGAGCGGACCGACACCTGTACCTCCCCGACACCGACTATACGGTGCGGCATGAGTAACTGTCCTTAGCGAACAGGACATAATGTGGGAGGGGAGTAATAATCTAGCATGGGCAGTGCTACGAAACTCGCCATGACAGAGGGCGCATAAACGAGAGAAAGAAACCTCGTAGACGCCCCTGACAGATGTCGAGGTGATGATAGAAGAGGGTATGGCCAGACTCTTCGAGAAACAACGACTGGTAGTTGCAGGAAGTTAGACATCACAAGGCGCTGTACACTAGATAACGGGATCAAGAAAGTCAACATCTTTCGCCGATCTCAGTAAGAATCGAACTGAAATCCAAAGTGCGAACGGAACAGGATTAGGAGCAGGCCGCAGTTTGAGTTGGGCCATCCACCGAGTATGTGATGTTGGTGTGTTAAGTTGGTAACCTGGGCGGCTTGTATTTGAGTCCGCATGCTTAAATCCCCTGGCAGAGTGTCAACACGAAACGAGCCAGATTAATTGCCATACACAGCACCAGTTGAGGCGGCTGTCTTAATTGTTCACCGCTTTTCTAGAAGGAGGCTTAGAAAGATTATCAAAAATGGTGTCTCCAGACTCGCAGCAGAGTGGACGACCGTGCTTTATCTATCGACTCGGTTCCGAGCACATATTTGCTTAACCGCGGCATGCTTCGTGATATCTCAGGATTTTGCGTCTCTTGAGCAATGGCGCCAAGAAACCGGAATGTTGATGAAGCACGTGCAAATGCGTGAAGGAGAGAGAGAGAGAGAAGATCGTCGCTGAAGTGGGCGTTTTCAAGGCTGTTGGAATGAATATATCGGTATGTGATACTGTAGATAACCCTGCATAAGACACAAAGGTTGCACCCGATGTCGGCCTCGTGTAAGCGGGAAATAACGCAAGAAAAAGGTACGATGAAAGAGTTTAAACCGCGCGCACTTTGTGATGTTGGTCGAGTTGTACGAATGACGAGGTATCTTTGCCCTAGGCAAATGGTTCAGTTTGTTATGGAGAGGTAGTATTCGACACGGAAAAGTGCTTGGAAACTGTGGTTTCTCCTCCACCATGAGATCACGGCAGGATCGATACGATAGGTTCGGAGCGGTCTATGAATCGAGTGTTGTATGTTATGGTCTAGCTTAGCATAGACTTTGAATGCTTAGTTGTATCTTGAATATTCGACCATTGAGCAATATTGATGAGTCCACTCTATCTGGGAAAACTATTCAGACATCAAAACTTAATTCGTCTGCAATGAATCAGTCTATCCTTGGTTGATGCTCTTCCCAGAAGAAATATGCCCACGTGCTCCAAACCATTGGCCGAGGGGGAGTTTATAGACTGGGGAGGGGCCAGCATTCACTGACAGACTACCAGTAGCAATGTTACAGAAGCAACTCTGAAGACAGTGCAATTGTAGTAAATTAGAAACGTGTCTGTCACTCCCATTTGTTCATAGGAATCTTCCTACACCGAGGTATTGCTCCTCGGGTCAGATACAGTGGTGATTGCACAACCCCTGATCTACAAACAGCTTACATCTGTTTGGGAAGGTGTGCCCCAAACAAATAGCCCAAGAGGACACAGCGTATCGTGTCCACCTAAGCGAATCGATCAACATGGGAAGGAAACAAGTGATGAGATGCTTCCCTGACACTTTGACATGGCGAGGCGTGGCCCCAATAACTTCTTCCTCGTTAGAGACTATTAAAAGTAACATCCCCTTTTCACTTCTCCATCAGCTCAGCGCATCGAAATCTCCAAGTCGTCGACCTTTTCTTTTTACATGCAACAGTTCACTAAGCCTTACGTATCCTGAGACGTTAATAGTACACATGATTGCGCTGTTGATCAACTCTTCTCCATTTCAACCCCACCCTACAGAGCCCGAGCCACTAGTATCAACAGCTACTTGCCTGACTTTTACCTGGAGAGAGACCCGTGAGACCCTTACGCTAGATTCAGATCCAGACCAGCCCCAGTGAACGGACCATACGATTATCTGGGCCAAGCTATTTTGGTCGACCGAGCCGAGCCAAACCAAAACATCACTCAGAGCCGTGTCATTCAATTCGCTGTCGTAACTTCCCCTGGCCTCGACTCGACTTGGCTACGTTCGGGCCAAGATTTGCAGTTGCTTTCGTCAAAACTTCAGGCGCTCGCTTGCGCGTCTCTTCTGCTTGAATCGGAGTTTACCACTTTTCTAGCCCGCTGCTATTGCCCGTTATTCCCCTGACGCATTGGACTGCCAACTGAGCCCAACGTATCCAACTGCTCTACTCCTGGCCGGATGTGATTTCGAACCTCGAGCCATTCTTAGCGTCTAACACCTCAAGAACGCAGACGCAACGGAATATGACTGCGGTTTCTACCCTCTTTTAGACATCAGACGATCTTGTGTTTGCTTCCCAAAAGCGCTGATCGGAGGAACCCCTCGACTTATTTTCAGCCTGCGCGCTCCGCTCCTCGCCGTCTCCGTCGCTTTCGCCGGAATACGCGCAACCTGTTGATTTTTGGTCTTGCGATCACGCTTCAACATTACCTAAAGCAGCCAATCATTTCCTATCTGCTGCTAGTTGTTACCTTTAACTTAACCTCTCCTACTTCAAATCCGAAGCGGCTCTTCGAAAAGTATCTTACACCCATGAATCAACCACACCACATCTTATCCTGCTCTATCGAAACTCGCATGTAGCTTTCTTCCAATTCTTGCATCCTTTGCTTTCTCGCCGCTAGCATTTCGCCTTGCTTAACGAAATCTATCTTTCATTCGTTCGACCCTCGGTAAGTGCAATTTGTTTGCTTCACTTTCCATATGTTTCGTGTGCCTGGTTTCATGTTTGCCCTAATATTCAACTTGCCCTTGTGTATCGCACACCGTCACTATTCAGGATACAAGCGTCCAATTCAGCCCGTGAAACCTGCGTGAAACCAGACAATGGAAGTTGCCGCAAAGAGCGGACTGCGCAGTCGCAGGGACCAATTCAGCCATCCAAACAGCTTCAAGTCTGGATGGGTGCACATGCTGGCAGGTGTGGTGACGTCGTCGGCCTGTGCTCTTATCAGGACGGATGCGAATTCACAACGCCACATCAATTACCATGGCCGACAGTGTAACGCATCAGTTCGAGTGTTCCAACACTTGATGTGGCAACCCGATATCCATAATAGGTCACTGTTACTTTGACTAGATCTTCTGATCTTCAAACGTCAACGGGCAACGGACATGCGCAAACCATGTTTTCTGTCTCAAATGACGAAAAGTGAAGATGAACCCTTTTCCCGCATCTTCTTGACAGGTCATGATCGACGACGAATGACACCCCACGCCACTCACCAGGAATTCCCCTTCTCATGACGGATTGCCAAAGACGAAACTTAGGACACGGATCGCATTGGGACACACTCGAACAGTCCAGAAAAAGAAGAGGGAAAAAAACACTCAACAAGACCCTGACTTGATGTACAAGGATGCGCCAATCAGACTCCAGAGATGCATCACTGAGTCGGTTCCGAGCATTTGTCGGGGAGAATGAATCGGCGCAGCGCGGACTTGACCCCACCATGCATCGGGTCGCCAGCCGCCTCGACCACCACACGGTACCCGCTGGCTCGCCCACGAGGGCTGGTGAGGGGCGAGTTGAACGCCTGGGCACCTACTGGACAACGCCAGTTGCTAGTCAGTCAGCCTGACCTTGACTCCCCTCACTGGCTCCAGTGACTGCTCACTCAGCCTCTAAAATCTCCAGCATCTGTCGGGCTTGTCCTTGTTCTGGCTCCCAGGCGTCTCCACCGGCCCGATCCTCTCCCCTCCTCTACCTTACTCTGTCCCCTCCATTTGTCTTGATTCTTTTCGATTTCCTCAACTTGCTTGTCTTGGCTACTGGCATCGTCATCGCCTCCATTCTGCCCTCAACCCTTTTACGCACCCCATATGCCCTGCCAAGCGATATTACTTGCCTACAACATTATTACCTATCCGTGATCACGACGACTAATACTTTGTTTTTGTCCTGTCCCGCAGTATACTTGCCTGCTTACGATATTGCTCTACGTTACCCTCTACGAGACCAGCGACAACACACGATACCCCTCCGTTCAAATTAATAATTGCATATACACCGAACTCTCGCCCGATAGCGATGTTATGGCAGCTGTGATCGGCGACTTCATTTCAGACACAACCTCGCATCCTCATAACATGATTGCCAACCCCTCTCTCCAACACCACCACTCACACGATTCGTCTTCATCCTATCGATCTGGTAGCCTGCCACGACACTCTACCACCCCTCGAGCCCAACGTGCGGCAGGTCTCACCGACTTTAGCAGTAACCATAGTTCTACTACGTGGTCACCCGCGACGGCAACTGTAACTTCATCGACCTCAGAGTCTACACCTACTCCAGCGTCTGCGGGTCACGAAACCACCCACGTGTCGGCCACTGGCGGAGCCTCACGCTTCCCCTCCCCGCCTCCGTCCTCATCGCCTGCTGCTGCCACCGGCCCTGCCTATGCCGATGATGCAAAGAGCTCGTCTATGGCATCTGACGCGAGGGACTCTGGTCCCCTAGGTCACGCTTCGCGGTCCTCCACTGCTCAACAACCATCTCCAGCATCCGACGATTTCCAAATACCCAACCCTACTTATCCTCTCTCTGGCGCACCTTCACAGCAGCCAGAGCAGACAGTTATACACATACGCGATCTGGCACATATTCAAAGTCTGGCCAGCGCCGACCTGCTATCTGGCAATGGCGGATCCGGCATCCTTAACGACCCTCCTCTTCAGCAGATGAAGTATGAAATTAGTGGCATGCCCATAGGAGATATCATCGAGATGGTGGCTGCACTATTAACGAAAATTACCACCACCAACGATTTACAGCACGATGCTATGCAGCGCAATGTTGCTCATCAGCAACAGGCTAACCAATCTGGTGATGCGGGCGGCAGCTCGATCTCGTCCCTGAACCATTCTGTGCTCGCCTTTCATGGCAAGAATGTCCCAGCTATTACCATTCTCAGCTACCTATCGAGAATACATAAGTATTGTCCCACCACTTACGAAGTATTTCTCAGTCTTCTGGTATACTTTGATCGTATGACAGAGCGTGTCAACGATATGGTCACAAAAAACGAAGAGACTCGGAGGCAGACTCAGTCGCAGCAAACGAACACAAACTCTTCACAAGATACTCCGATGCGCGGTGAGGGCATGAACGATACAGATGAGAGCGATTCAGATCTTGCGGACGACGACGACGAGGAGATGGCTGATTCGACTCAACAAAGTCGTCCAAGTAGCAACAAAGGGGCTGCTACTCCTACTGAACATCCTGCCATTGCTGCTGCAACATACTTCGTTGTTGATAGCTTCAACATTCATCGTCTAATCATTTCTGGAGTGACGTGTGCAAGCAAGTTCTTCTCGGATGTTTTTTACACCAACTCGAGATATGCCAAGGTATGTAGTCATTTCTGGTAGCCTCTTAATGGACTAGTGAAAGACTAACAATCGTATAGGTTGGTGGATTGCCACTGGTTGAATTAAACCATCTTGAACTCCAATTTCTCCTCCTTAACGATTTTCGACTCGCGGTTCCAGTGGAAGATCTGGAAGCGTATGCAACTATGCTTGTCGAGTTCTATGCAAGGGAAGTGGTAGCCAAGCAAGCGGGAATTGGGAGTACAGAGTGAATAAACTCACAAAGTACACATTAGACACACCCCATGTCTTGTAAGCTGCCCAATTACGATTACAAACAATGATCGCCTGTCCCATTGGGTGTCTTCGAGTCAAGCCCAATTGTCACGGCAACTAAAGGTGCCCACGTAATGTGAGACATCAGCAGAGTGATCTACTGAGAGACAAATGACCCTTGCTATATATCAATGGCACAAGGAGCTCAAGAGCAGCAAAACGACATATATTGATTGGCCGGTTTCTATCATGGATCCGTCGATGGCTATGGAAAGGTAGCCCTATCAATGTATGAGACTCAGAAGGAGATGATAGGGGTGGGAACACCCACAAAGCATGCCTGGGGCTGGTTTGGAGAGGTTGTTTTATGTACGAGTGCATTGGACACGTTTAATGACTTGATGTACGGATCGTGTTGGTGAGCAGTGGACTGCTTAGTGGATCTGTGTTTCTTGCGTAGACTGGGGTTCTTACACGGATACGGAGAGCCAACAGAGGCAACCTGTTGGTTGGGAGATTGGAATTGTGGTTCCTCATTGTTTCCTACCTCGCATTGGAGTTGATGGTGTTTTGGTCAAGAAGCATTTGCTTAATTATATATTACCGTTATGACTCTTGTATCCCACGTCCTTGCTTAGCGTCCAAAAGATTGTGTCCTACTGATTGAAATGCTTTTGCTACTTGTTCCTTAAAGAGTAATTACCTGATACTGTCCACAGTCGATTTGTGTTCACAATCTCGACCTGCAAGCTTCCCAAGTCCCTGGCATGCCAAACTTGATGACGGAGTCTTGAGACCAACTCGCCGCATTGGCCAACTAGGTTAAATATTATTACAATAATCGGGTTCCTCTTTTCGTCACGATGCTACTTGCCTCGGAGTCAAAGGCTGAAGGTCGGGTTTGCCTTCCCGGGCCACATGTGAAAATAATGCTTGTCTAGGCAGTGAGTGGTAAAACATGGGTCTTGGCAATAGCAGAACCAGATTTACTCCTTGAAGCCAGTACAGCTGTACGTAGATGGTCGTGGATTGCTATTGCAGTCCGATAGTAATCGTTACTGTTCAAGAAATAACTGGATTCGACTACAAGACTCCATAGCGGTATAGAGCTGTCCTGCTGAAGCCTCTGTTCGATAGATTCGAAGAGCAGTTTTTCCTTAGCCGTAAGCCCACGATCGTGTACAGCGGAGTGTTGGTCGTCTCCATCTTCCCCGTCTTCAAAAATACGTTGAATCGAGGTGGGAAGCGATGCCACTGTGACCTTTCCCTCGAATAAGTTTTCTTGACCTTGTTCGCATAATGTCATGTAGCATCAAGGTATCTACAGTGGCATCATGCCACTTCCAAATGGCCTCCGAAGGAGCATACAGGCAGGTAACATAACCTAGGCTGTAGCCAGGAAGTGAGGGTTCAGTGCGCTGCATCCATGTCATTGGGCTGACCGAACGACATGGAGCAGGCAATATCAGGTCAGGGTCGAAACCGGCTCGGGTGAGGTTCACGCGAATTCTGACCTGGTCAAAAGGATGTGTTGACCACTCGGCGATCTTCATAGAAGGGAACTGGGTTTTGAGATGGAGGAACTGATTCGCTATAAACGCCATATCATGGCCTCGGGGGCTTCTTCGACGAGGGTGATCCAAAGGACTTAGGAGAGCTATCCTCTAAAGACTTAGGGGGGTTATCATTGACTTATAGAGGTCATCATCGAATTCCCGACTTCTTGGAGGTCATCATCGAACTTCTCGTCGTCCTCGTCCTCGTCCTCGAATTCATCCCTTTCGCTGCCTTCGTTGTTGAGGCTGGCTGGCTTCGCTCTCATGGCCGACACTGTTATTGCCAATCACCTTATCGTGGGTCTGTAATGGATATCTTCTACATTAGTACCCAGGCAGTGCTGCATAATAATCCGCACACAGAAAGCTTAACAGAGACAATAGACTAAACCCTTCACTAAATTATTTGAAGCTTACCTAAAGTCTTTTGTCATCCCTTGTGCTTTAGTAGGGATAGTGGCAGGATCAGCGTACGGGTTAATTCCTGAACCGCCTGCTTGGCTACCTCGTGGTGAACCACCGTTACCTAGAGAATTCATCTGCACTTTCTCGAAAGTCTGCCGGACCGCCGTTTCTTATCCTTATCAACACTGAAAAATCATATCTATGTTACATCTATTCGAGAGATATGCAGGCAATATTCCACGTCCAACACATGCCTATCATAACTTTGGCTACAGAAAGTGCCAGGGTATTCCCATTATGTGGAAGTTTACAGTAATAATACACAAAGAGTTATGTACTAAGGCTGTCTTTGGTTGGACACTAAAGGAAACACAAGCCAAATAGGAATGCACGTATACACATTCTGCAGTCCCAAACGTAGGAGATATGCTGAAAGTTCGTAGTTGAAATCGCTGGTCGAGGTTAGGAAAGCAATGAGGACAGGACAGCAAACCGGAGTAGAATGACGAGCCAAGTGACAGGGCTGTAAGCCTCATACCTACCTTACCTATGATAAACGAATGTCAACGGGTACCTTGATCAGTCGCACTCCTGCCTTGTCTCATGCTGTTGCGTTATAAGGGATTCATACGTTTGAGTCTTTGGAAGTAGAGTGTGAGATGATAGGACCCGGCAGCCAGATTACGGCTGCCAGGGGTTGCCAGCTGCCGATTCAAACTTAAGGCCGTAGCTCCTTAACAGTGAACTCATAAATCATCGCTAATTCAATCTTCTGTTCACAATCTCGACCTGCAAATTTCCCAAGTCTCTGGAATGCCAAACTTGATGACAGAGTCTTCCATCTTGAAACCAATCTGCCACTTTGACCAGCCAGGCCAGAAATTCTCGAACGCACCAGTCGGCTTTCCCTCTTCATCACGATGCTGCTCCACATCAAACCAGCCAAGTTTACAGTTGGAACTCGATTGCTGCGGAACAACAGAGCACCAGCGGTCAGTCCCAGGGAGTTCGCCTTGACTTCCCGTACCTTCAGGAAGCGGAGGAAAAGCAAGAGTGGTGTCAAAGCCAAGGCAGTTAAGCCACGATGTTCGGAATGGGAAGGAAGGCGTGTATCGGACGGGCTTGAAGGTTGCTTGGAAGAAGGGAGTGGAATCTGGAGTTGCTGATTCAGAGAAGCCAGACTCTGTGGCTACTGTGTCGTGAGGATGCACTTTTACAGTTGTTGAACCGTCTGAGTTGTCGGTCCAGATGAACTCGGCGAGGTGCTTGGGAACATTCCAATCTGGTCGCGAGGATTAACCAAAAGACATAAAGAAACACTCAGGCTAATATACTTTTTCTCCCGTTGTAGCAAGTATGTTTCTGCGAAACATAAATTCTCGTGATCTTGATACCTTTTCCTTTCACTCTTCTCCCGTTCTCATCGTCCTTCTCATAACCAAACATGCCCGGTGCCAGGATAAGCTCATCGTAAGGCCCGACGGGAGAGTCCGTGTATCGAATGATTTGCATCATACTCAAACCCCCAAGAGGCTTCTGGTCCTTAGCGAAGCTTGAGTCTGCCTCGAGAGGCGCATATGTCATATCGGGAAGGTTGCCCGCTTGAACGCGAGATGTCCAGAAGAGAAAGGCGTAGATGTCGCCTTTGAGAGCCCATGGCGGAGGAACAGATGGGATGTTGAAGTCTGACATTTTTGCAACGAATGAAATGATGAAAACTGGATATATTCACGATGGCTTGCGTATTTGGCTCTTGACTGATGTTAATGGACATGTAAAAGAACAGTATGGAGTAGTAACTATGGTGTTTCGGAGATGGTGACCAAGAGGCCTTCCAGGGTATCAGAAAAGTTGGCTGCTGGGAGCACAAGAGACGAAATTAGTAAGTCAGTTTATGCTTTTTAGGACTAGAAGAAGTCATTACACTTTGGAAGCGAAACCATCAAATGCTTTTTGGGCTACCTATTTCCTAGTCTGTTTCTTAGATACTACCTAGGTACCTAGTACACAGGTACCTTCAAGCTTTCTCCTCCCCTCCTCCCCTTTCCCAACGATACTCTGGTCGTTCTTGACCAGGGTGTCTCCTGTGGAATTGATAACAACTGTCGCAACGACCTCTGGTGAACCTTCCCGTGGGGGGTACGACTATTTGGCAATTTGCACATTTGCGCCCTTGGGTGGGGATTTTGGGCTCTTCGGGGGTTTGATTCTCAGCAGTGCCTCTTGCTTTCTGTTTGTAGTAGGATTTCCGCTGGTCACGTCGCCGGGAGGCCCGATGGCATTCCGCGCAGCGAGTGCGCCGCCCACCTGCCGTGGGCCGTTCGCACCCTTCTTCAATACATGTGGCGTACAGTTGTAAGTATTCTTCCCGAGTTTCTGCCAGATGGGCTCTGCTCTCAGCATTGATACAGGATCGGCATTTTCTGCTTCCTTCTGCCCTGGGGTTGTCACATGCTAGAGTTACACAGATTTCGGTGTTGTCCTTGGGTTCCTTGGGCTTCAACTTTCGTTGGCATGGATGACACATATTACTCATCGAATTTGTAGGTTTTTGGCATGCAATACAGGTTTTGTTTGCTTTGCGCGCACGACACCTGTGACACCTTTCGAAAACAGTCGCGTGGCCACCACAGTCAACGCACGAGGTCGTTGCTTGACAGTTTTGTGCCACCAGCAACGCAAGATCGACATCTTGCGTAGTGAGACCTGGGTGGTCTTTTACATGTTCGTGTGCACGGCGTCGGGATTCATTCCAGAAAAACTTGCTCGTAGCCTGAGTAGTTGGGGCGGTTGAGTCGCGTTGACGGTAAAGATCCTGGACGATGGCGTCTGCCATTACTTTCACTTCCGGCCTCGAACCCGAACGCCGATAGGTGGTTTTGTGTCTCCAACCCTGTGAAGATAATGCCTCTCTGAAGAGTGGTAAGATGTGTGCTTGGCGGGACGGAGCTTTCGAGGCTGATACGGCTTGACGCAGGTGTATGTTGATCGCGTGGGCAGTTCGATAGTAATTGTTTTCGTTCAGGAAGTAGCTCGCTCCAGTTAGGAGATCCCATAACCCTATAGAGCGGTCCCGACCCAGCTGCTCTTCAACATATCGGTAACACAGCTCTTCCTCAGGTTTGATCCAACGGACGGTTTCATTGGAGCTCTTGTCTCCGGGTCCCACGCCTTCGAAAAGACGTTGGATCGATGTACTGGGCGATACTGTGACCGCTCGTTCAAAGAGCTTCCTGGACCGCGTTGACATGATGTTGTACAGCATCATAGTATCAGCAATCGCGTCATGCCACCGCCAGACGAGATCTGACGGCGCATACAAGCAAGCCGCGTACCCAAGACTGTAGCCTGCTAGCGATGGCCCGGTTCTTTCAAACCAGGCCATCGCTAGCAGGCTACA
>JAAVUC010000148.1:0-106328 GCA_014898925.1 Fusarium nelsonii | reverse complement strand
CTTGTGTTCCCCGTCAGTGCCGTGTACGAGAGTCACCGCATGGCAGAGGATAGCTTGGCGGATGAGTACAAGCGCAAGGGAGAGACAGAGCCTGTCTTGTGGTGGCCTCAGACAATTAGAAACTCCTGCGGTCTTATGGGTCTGTTGCACGCTGTTGCCAACGGAAATGCACGAAGCTTCATCCGTACGATCCGCGCCTATCTTGGCTACAAGAACATAGCTAACATCTAACAGAGGAGGGCTCTACTCTCGATACCATCATCAAGAAGAGCATGCCTCTCGATCCTCACGGCCGCGCAAAGGTTCTCGAATCAACACCCGATCTAGCGACCGCTCATAAGGATGCTGCTACCCAGGGCGATACCCCCGCACCCGCTGCCGAGGACGATGTCGAACTGCATTACGTTTGCTTTGCCAAGGGAACCGACAATGGACTTTGGGAACTTGATGGACGGCGAAAGGGACCCATCCGACGAGGAGATCTGGAGGATAACGAGGATGTGCTGAGTTCTAAGGGTTTGGCATTGGGTGCGCTCAAGTTTTTGGAGCGTGAGGGCGCGGATTTGAGATTTAGTGCTGTTGCCCTGGCTGGGTCTGTTGATTAGACTGAATAAGATACCCACGATATGAAAGAGACGTTCTGGGCTCAGGTTGCTGGAACTGCAACCTGCGTCAAGCACATATGAACCTACAATCACAACATTGACATTTTGCCAAGTGGTTTATGTGTACCACACTTCGTTTGGCCGCAGCTCGAGCTAAAAGCTGAGACTGGCGTGATCAACCTAGCGCTCGCCTATTTGAGAAGCTGAAATGGCCAAGGCAGCTTGCTGAAGCCACATCTGGTTCAGCTCCCCACTTCAAGGCAGCGATTTTTGTAGTAGGTATATAACTGTCAATTTCTTCAAAGACAACATACCGTGTAAATACTCCAAACATAAAAATCATGGGTACGTCTATTGGACCATCAAGTACTCGGCTAACAAGTCTAGGAATCGCTCGTTGGCTTTTGGGAAGAGGCACAGAACACGTCGGTCTGGTGCTAGGAAACGACGCCTCTGGCAAAACCACGTTCATCTACAGATTGGCATTGGGAAAGCTAGTTCAAACTTTTCCAACTATTGGTTTCAATGTCGAAACAATTCAGTACCCAGATGGAGACAAACTCACCCTATGGGACATTGGAGGTGCGTTCATTTCTGCCGCCACTCAACTTGTGCTAACAGCCAAGGATGCGACGCAATCCGACCTTTAACACAGCATTATATGCTCAAAGATAGCTTCATTATATTTATCCAAAGCTGCGATGACTTGTATCCTGATCGAATTGAGTATTCTCTCGAGTATCTCCGCATGTCGATGAGTATGATGGAGGGCTTTGAAGCGAAGAACATGTTTATCCTTTTCAACAAACAGGACCATCTATCGCCAGACGAAGCAGCCGAAGTCATCAAAGGACTCAAGTCGCAGATCGAAAAAGAGATCGAGCCGTATAAAAATAAGCTTGATATCAGGATCTTGGACTATCCAGGCTTGAGCGCGCTTCACGGCACGCAATTGCATCCCGCCATGGAAGAGATTAGAAAGGCTCTGAAGCCAGCGAAACCGGCTCAGAACGCAAAAGCCGAGATTGAACAGAGGGAGAAAGGCCCGAGTGAAGAGGAGCTAGTCAATCGGATCAGACAACTGAATGCTAAGAGCACTAATGCACAAACGTTCTGGAAGGCTTTTATTGATGGGAGTCTCGAGTCGTGGGACCATTATACCCATCTGAGAGCGGGTTTCTTCGTCATGCACGATTGCTTCGCTAGAGGACTGGGTCTTTTGGAAACCGCTGATGAGTTTATGGCACATCTGAATCGATTGAGGGAGCGCAATCCAGAGAGATTTCGCAATACAGCTCATAAGTATGTCTTCCCCGTCTGTTGATACATAGGCAACTGACCTTTTATAGAACGATGACAATCTTCTGGCTTCATCAGATTCAAGTCTCTGCTCTAGAATACCAGACGAGCAAATCATTTGACAAGTTCCCTGCACAGGAAGAATATGCAGATATCGTATTCTCAGCACCGCATCTTATGAACTCTGGTCTATGGAAGGTTTACTACACCAAGGACTTGCTCTTCAGTCCCCAAGCCAAGGAGAACTGGCATCTACCAGACCTTCAACCTCTTCCCACGATCAACCAAGTCGTGTCTGAGCAACCACATCAGCAGAAGGCCGTCAGTGATGCCGATCGCTTACCCCGTTTCGCATTCTCTGTTGTACAAAAGACGCTTTCATCAAAACTCAGGCGCGGAGGAATCGTAAAACAAGCACTTGAAGCTTTGCAGTCGTCCACCATGCGCCTGCGTGCTGCAGACGCTTCGATACCTCCTTACTCTGAGACACAGGCATACTTCTGGATACAGATCATACACGCTTACATACGATCCTTGGAAGCAGAGCCCTCTTCAAAACAGGACGGCTTCAACGGGCCAGTCACAAACTTGACATACGAGGCATTTAAATCTCTATTTGGCATAGCTGGAGATGAATGGCGGCAGTACTATTCACCATCTACATGGGAGAGCATCCCAGCTCGAATGAGCTTTGTGAACCCTGACAAGAAAGCTTTACCGAATGTCTTTGGCATGCCTTCAAAGGCTAGAATGGACCTCGCACGATCGCAGATGATTAATGCGATGAGTCATCGTTTCACAGCACCTTCGGATCTACCACCCCGTCAAGATCTGGACTTCCTAGCCGCTGTGTTAATTGACGAGGCGAAGCTTGTGCCCGAGTCCGAACTTAACGTTGCTAGTCACGCGAGTCTTTTGCGATTTCTCTTCAATAGCCTCTCTGGACAGGATGGATCTGCTACCAAGGGATCTGCTGCTTCGCTGGCTTCGTCTACGGTGTTGCAGATTGCTGAGAGGATTGGTTTGACGCAAAGTATGTTTTGGGTGCAGCAGGTCCAAATCTCGTTGGCTGGAAGGAAAGAAGTGAAAGCTTTCGAGGAGTTCGTGAAAGCGAAGGCTCACTTGGCGTTTGAGGACCTGCCGTTTGTTCATTACTCACCTCAGTTATGGGAGAGTGCCGAGGCGAAGGAGGCATATGTGCCGCCTGATAGACGGTCGGTTTCTAGTATCATTCCAGGAAATATGTGAACGAGAGTCTCGGAGAATCGAGATTCTGAGAGACTGACAAAGGAAATCATTTAGTTGGCCTATTTGAACAAGGTTCTTCTTAGATCACGTCTTTTTTAGTAACCTAAGCTTAGATGTCAGCTTATCCAATTATATCGTACTTCAATCCGATTCTTCAATATGAGCAATTGCGATACTGTATCAGCTATAATCTGATCAGCCAGAATTTGCATGATCTAACATCGGCAATTGTATGTTATGACGCAAAACCTGGAGTTGATGGTTACAACTCCAGCAACTCACATGTGCATCATGATGATATCATGTTACAAGCTCATCCTTTAAGAAACGGTCAATAAACAGCACAATTGATATGAGGAACAGTCGAGAACGAATTGAAGAGTATTCTCATTCATAAATTGACAAGTCCAAGTTAAAAAAATGTCTCATATCAACCTCCTCAAAGCCGCCCGCCCGGCATGGCGAGCATCAAGCGCACTCCCCAGAACTGCCACCCGATCACTCTCAGCTTCTCACAACCTTAGAGCACCTGCCTCAATTCTCTTAGAAGATAAAGAGAAGGGATTCGGGTTTGTTCGTCATAACAGTCGCCCACCGAAGCCTAGATCGGTGGGTGTGACTGAGATTCGAGGACCGTATTATTCGGTTATGGGGAAGCGATACCTCCAAGATGTCTTAGAGACGTGAGTAAACGCAAAGTACTTTTTGCAGCACTCAATTGACTGCTACAGGATGGGCCATCATGTTGATGGACTCAAGTTTGCTGGCGGTTCTTTCTCACTATTCCCAGAGGAGAAGCTTAAGGAGCTTATCAACCTCGCTCATGAGTATAATGTCTATGTATCCACAGTAAGTCAGCTCATGACACTGAAGCTCAGGGCGTTGCTGACCGTATAATAGGGTGGATGGATGGAGCATGTTCTTCTGCAATCTGACCCAGGTTGGGCAGTAGACCAATATCTCAAGAAATGCAAACAACTAGGTTTCGACGTCATCGAAATCTCATCCGGCTTCCTCTCCATCCCACAAGACGACTGGCTTCGAATCGTCGACAAGGTCCACGCCGAAGGCCTCATTGCCAAACCAGAATGCGGCATTCAATTCGGCGCAGGCGGTGACACAGAAGCTTCAGAGCTATCATCAATCGGAACCTCTGACCCTTCAAAGATTATCCACATGGGCAAGCGGTTCATCGACGCTGGCGTTGAGCGCATCATGATTGAAAGTGAGGGTATCACGGAGAATGTGAAAAGCTGGAGGACAGACGTGATTCAGCAGATCTTGAGAGAGTTGCCTCAAGAGAAGGTCATGTTTGAAGCTGCGGATCCAAAGGTGTTTAATTGGTATATCAGAGAATTTGGGACTGATGTCAATTTGTTTGTGGATCATTCGCAGATTGTGCAGTTATCATGTTTGAGACAAGGCATTTGGGGACAATCTGATACGTTTGGGTCTGTGGTTAATTATAGGCCTTAAAATTCAACCCAGATAATGGATTAATGGTGGTTGAAGAAGTATATTTACCAGAAAGTGGTGAGCAGTTGACTGACCAGATCGTGATGCAATCGCGATGGCCAAACAGCCCCGCGACATGGACGCATACTGACATCATCAGCGACACTGATAAATACACGACACGCTCTTTTCTTTCCAATTCTTCCTCTCTCTCAATTCCCTTTCAGATTATTTCCTCAAGCAATAACTGAATTAAATCTTCACTTTTTTATTAATCCCCTCCCATAACCGCAAACATGTCTCAAGCTGGAAAAGATGGCACTTTCCACCCCGTTCCTGAGGCTCAAGCCCAGAAGCTCCCTGGGTACGTCACACGACCTGCATCTCTAACAGAAAGCTGACCTGCGACAGAACTGAAAAGGCCATGAACCCTACTAGTGAATCTACCAAGCTAGAGGGCAAGAATGAATTCTACGAATACCGCGCTGCCAACAAGCTCGAGAACGCCAAAGCTCTCATCACTGGTGGAGAGTAAGTTCACATGTCACTATCGCACGCTCTTTGCTGACGTCTGTAGTTCAGGAATTGGTCGCTCAGTAGCTGTTCTCTTCGCCCGTGAAGGCGCAGACGTGACAATCGTCTACCTCCCAGAAGAGCAGGAGGATGCCGAAGAGACCAAGAAGATGGTCGAGAAGGAAGGTCGCAAGTGTGTCCTATTCCCTGGAAACCTCATGGATAACGAGACATGCAAGAACGCTGTCCAGAAGCATGTCGATGAGTATGGCAAGATTGATGTTCTCGTCAACAACGCGGGAAAGCAAATCATGTGTGAGGACTTCAAGGACATCGATTTGGAGAATGTTGAGAGTACTTTCCGAAGCAACATCCTCCAGATCTTTGCCATGACCAAATACGCTCTTCACCACATGGAGACCGGTGGCTCGTAAGTGTAATCCCGAAACCCATGATTCCCGAGCTAACAGGTGTAGCATCATCAACACAACCTCTACAGTTGCCTTCCGAGGCACCGCCGCAATGGTCGACTATGCCTCTACAAAAGGCGCCATCACCTCTTTCACTCAATCACTGTCCAAGCAGCTCGTCAAGAAGGGCATCAGAGTCAACGCCGTTGCTCCTGGACCAGTGCATACTCCTCTTCAGCCTGCGTCTCGACCGGCTGAGCAGATGGAAGGATTCGGAAAGCAGTCGCAGTTGGGTCGTGTTGGACAACCAAGTGAGATTGCGCCTAGCTATGTATTCTTGGCTTCCAAGGATGCTACACTATTCCATGGACAGGTGCTTCATGCCTACCCTCTCGGCGATTAAAGGGTCGCCATGCATGAGTGTGCAGGGAAAGGCTGGGAAAATTGGAGTTCAAAACTAATAGCGAGCTTTCAAATGTATTCTGAATGAAGATTGTGCTATCTATTTTCCTAGTGAGGTATTGTCAATGGATCAGGGAGACGTCAACTCCATGCTTATGATACCGCCGATTGGACATATTGCCTTAGTAGAGGACTTAGGCTATTATGTCTGTCAACCCTTCTGTGCGCGGATTATTATGCAACCCACCTGACACTCTCAGAGAAGACTTGTAGCGGAGGATATCTAAGCAAGATTGAACGTCGAAATGCTATACCGGTATCCAGTAAAGTAATTAAAATAATCAATTATTATGTTGATAATGCCGCCTTCGCAGTTGAGAAATGACTTCTTGTATATACATCATCCCACAACGAGCCACTCAAGGCACGGTGTTTGACCCAGGTTCTTCGAACGCCGATCACACCAGGTCGCTCACGCCTGGCGGGATTGTAAAACGGGTCAACTGGTACAGTCATGACCCAGATCCGATTGTCAGGATCCACGCTTTCCCAACGTTTCGTAAAGGAGTCGAATTCAGGAAGGTAAGCACGAACGTCACAAAATGCTATCGTGATTCTGGGTCCCTGATATAGCATTTTGTCAAAATCCGTCAGACTTTGGGAATGAACTTTCGCCCACTCTCTGTGCCAATCGATCTTGATGTTCTGGATTTCTGTGTCCGCTCCTGTGAGGACGACCACTTCCAACTGTGGACATGCGACCATATTCTTCCAAAGGCTGTCGTCCAAAATGACGTTGTAGAGAGCTATACGTCTAAGCTTTGGCCACTTGGTCCAGACTTGAGGCTCATTAGAGTCTTCTTCAGTATCCAAGTAAAGCTCGTCGTTGACACTGACAAGCTCTTCTACATTGGTCAGCGCTTCAAATCCTTCCCTAATAAGCTTGCGGACGCCTAGAACATCATCTTCAGGCCTTAAATAGCGAAGGGGCATATCCACAATGATGGCTTTGAGCACTGGGGCTAAAGTGATCAGAACCCCGTTGATGGCCTCAACTGTGGCGAGGTCATTGAAGCCTGGATCGGCGGGGCGGGCCCAAGAAGCGGCTGGAGAATTGACATCTTCTTCAGTTGTCTCTTCATCAAAGACATATGGTGTTGTTCTGTGGAGAGGAGAGTAAGGGAAGGGACGCAGATATAGCCTTGTAGAGCCATAGGCTTCGCATGGTCTCCGACCGGTAACGACGTTCTTCTGAGAAATGAAGCTATCGAGGCTGTGCAGACTGTTCTTGGAAGCGATATATAGACAATTCTGCCAGAGCAGTCGAGATGCAGTTGGATAAACTGCCTTGGAGACCAGTGTCAAGTTGAGGAGCGTCTTGGTGATTATATGCGAGGGGTGGAGAATTGGCTGACGATGGCCAGTATCTGGGATCAAATTCTCCACGATCAATAACACAACTTCTGTAGGAAGTTTGGCTTTGGAAATAATGTTTCCGCAGTCGTCCATGTTGCCTGTTAGATGAAGACGGGAAATGACATCTATGCAGGATTCGCGTTGTGGATTGTTCAACATAAGTATATATAGGGAGTATGCACTGCCATAGCTGCCTATAGTACAGGGCTACCTTACATGAACAAGGGTACCTTACCCCACTTCACGTTACCGACAGGAGTCACCCGCCGTTCCTGCACTGTTCTAACTCCAGGTTAACAGACAACAACCCATTTTTGCCTACTTGGATTTTCCAACAAAGATATATCCTTCATTAAATGAAACAACCAAGCCAATTACTCATAGTATCACTGAGAGACCAGTAAAACTGTAAAGAATAAGTTCAAGGTAACAGCGACACATGGGTTTGAATGCACCGCCTTACTGGTATCAAACAAAGCTACAAATATGAGATATATATCCTAGGCACATTACCTTAATTCTGAAGAGGTTTGAATATATTGAATAATCACGAGATAGAAAAGGATTGCACTTGGTAAAAAAAACAGATAGGCATCTAATACCAGCGTCTACCAAATCCCCTGCCCCTACCAAATCCTTTAAACCCCCCATAACCAAATTGCCCATAACCATTATCTTCCCCATACGGATCCCACTCAGGAGACTTGAATCTCTTCCCCTTCGGTTTGTCCGACATCTTCCTCCCATTCTTGTAATGCTTCGAGTGCTCCTTCAAATCCCAATCGCCCCAATTCTTCGTCTCGCTCCTGCTTACAAGGGAAACAACCAAAATCGGCCTCTGCTTGCTTATCTCCCGCATTGATTTCATGAATTCCTTATCGCCTTCACGGTCTACGACGAGGAGTGATTTCAAGCCAGGAGCCCACTCGGGGTGCTTGCAAAGTTCATCGAATACCTTTCCAGTCAGGTCACCGCCATGACCGGAGCAGCCAGTGACTTCGAGTGTCTTGAGCTTCGGTAGGTTGCTCAGCAAGGCGATGATACCTTCGTCTTTGATTTCCGTTGTACCTGGAAGTTCAACGACTTTTAGGTTTGGCAGAGTTTGAGCTAGACGGGTGACTCCCTTATCTGTCGCGGCCTTGGCGCCATTCTTTGCCGTGTAAGAGACGTCTGTGTATTTGAATGAGATCTGTGTGACCTTCTCACGAACTTGGGGCGCCAAGACGGCGATGTCTTCGATGTGTTCACTGACGATATTGTTAGTGTTGGTCAAGGGATCTGTCATCAGGACAACTTACTCAGTCAAACAAATTCACACCCAAGAGAAATTTCTCTTGTGTCCGTTCCAATTTGACGATGGTAATGGCCGTCCCAGCCCCTCTCGCTGCTTTGAAAATGAGGCGCCTTGATACCCTTGACTACAGGTTTTAATAACCTCTTCTTAGGTGTATCAATACCTGGAGCAGGCGCATCTGCGTGGGAATTGGTCTTTGCTGTGCGAACGGGAGGCATCGTGAAGGATATTTTTAAGGAAATAAGGATGTACGAAAAAAATGGAACAAAAGATGAATCTTACCTCAGGAGGTAGTTGTCGACATATACCTTGTAATAAAACAGGGGAACCGCGTTGAGTTAAATAAAATCCCCACAAGTACGAAGATCACTGTCCCACGCCAAATCATGGAATGATAACACTAGGATTAGCACGAGTATATCTTTTAAGTCTATCAAGAGACAAAATATATGGCCAGTAATGCGTATAGTTCTTGACTACCGAGGTATCATATCTCAATCTCCAGGCACATATATACCCGCCACCAAACGCCATGCTAAAATCATCAGCCGATCAAAAAGCAAGTATACAATCTGCACTAATCATCCCTAACGATCAGTTCCTGCAAATTTGACACTCTTCCTTCTTTCCCTCTCCCCTGTAACAACAGCTCTTCCTGGACTCGAGCTCAAGATCCCACCGCTGGTCTTGTTCAATGCATCTCTTGCCATGCCAACTGCTCTACTCTGAGGTATGTCGTTTCCGTCACTTTTGACGGAACGGTCTGTTCCAGGACGTGGGCTTGAGCGACGACTGCTGCTCGGTGCACGATCATCCCTAATACGAGTCTTCTCGACTGTCGCTCGACCAATCTCGTCAGCCCGGGCAGTAGTAGTTTCCCCGCGGTATCGGCCCGGAAGACATGCATGACCACATCCGTCGAGGGGGCAGCATCCATCGCTAAAGGTGGCTGAGTTGCTGAACTCTGGTATGTCGATGGATGCATGCCATGCTTGGAGACAAGAAGCATGGCCACCATGTGCACAGCTAGGACAATACCACCACTCAGAAAGGAATGAGTCCGACGAGGCCATTGCGGTGGAAACCTCAATTGGGGTGAACTCAGCTTGCGTTGGCTCTCGATGACCACACACAGCACAAGGTGCCATGCTCGTACGACAGCGCTCGCATGTCCAGATTGCTTCTGGTCCGTTCTTGGGGTCAAGTTCTCTTGGCTTCTTGCATGATGCGCAGAAGAAACTGACCTTTCCATTCTGCTGAGCTGGCGTGAAAATGGCAGTGTAATTCTCACCCCATTGTGGTAGACCTTCTGGCCATCCCTGAACACACAGGTTTCGGAGTAGCGACGCCTCAATAAAGAGGCCCATTGACATCAATCGGGAGTGGTGTTGTCGCAGAACAGCGTTTGCCTGATGATAGTCAATGACAAATTCCGGTACTAACGGCTTCAGTAAAAGAACAATCGCCGATGCACTAAGAGCGGAAGATCGTGACTCGTAGTGCAACGCCTCCGTGATGGAGTTGTAGGGATCGAGAGGTGATACAACAGTTGTTTCGCCTGAAGTAACGGTCGGGAATGGGTAAAGAGGGTCGTCATCCCACGGGAGAAAATCTGTCTCGACAATATGTGGCCGAAGATCCTTGTGAACAGGGAATAAGTCCTTGAGAGGGCTGGGAGTCCGATTGGGGTGGCTCGCTGGAATAAGCAATTGCGGCTGGGGTGAGTCCACCTTGGTTGGTAGTGGCTGGGGTGCAGTCTTGGTGGGTGAATCCCCAGACTCTACTGGCTCTGATGTTTGCGAAGGGTAAGAGTCGTCAGTTCCCATTGTAGTTTGCGATATGAGGAAGACCTCCTCTGGGGACTCGGCTGTTGGTTCCTTGATGCGCGGTTTAGGCGAGTCTGTTGGGCTATCTGCCGTAGCATGAACCTCTTCGCCACGTATGTGACTCGGGTATTCCTCGTTATCCTTTTCCATATCCGAAGCATGTCTCGCGAGGCTTGACCTCCATTGACCATTGCTCTTGGAGACTGATGCTGGTGGTTGCTTTGTTGCATCCGAGGTAGAGAACATTTGGGC
This sequence comes from Fusarium nelsonii, assembly GCA_014898925.1. Taxonomy (NCBI): domain Eukaryota; kingdom Fungi; phylum Ascomycota; class Sordariomycetes; order Hypocreales; family Nectriaceae; genus Fusarium; species Fusarium nelsonii. The sequence goes on along the minus strand of JAAVUC010000148.1, from coordinate 95,608 downwards.
AAAACTCTCATCCGAATCGTGGCGTGTCACTCTTTGTACTTGGGGACTGGCGGACCCCAGCGACAGAGGCTCCTTCTTCTTGGGCGGCACATCGACCGCCTTAAGCAGGACATCGGCGTCGTAAAAGTCGTATCCTTCAGTGCTAGATATTTGTGAGCTTTCGGTCTCATGACTGATATCGGAGACGGGAGCCGAGTCGAGGCGCCGTCGGGGGGTGTCTTCGAACCTGTCATTTATGCCAGGCCCAAGACTTAATTCATCAGGCTCTGTGACAGCTGCTAATTTCTTGCCAACTTGCTGTGCATGATCTTTGCCATTATCTGTAGCATCAGCCGGTCGCGCAAGCGGCGTCTGGACGTTTGATGTACTCTCAAAGCCCAGGGCAAGGAGAGATCGAGTGCTGAGAGAACGGCTACCGAGGCCTGACTTTGGAGCAGCTCGCCGAGGCGTTTCATCGCCGGGTGTTCGACTACCATTATAAAGGTCAACGGGCTTTAGCAATCCACTTCCCTTTCTCTCTTCTATTTTAACCTTGTGGAAGCGTCCTAGACGCATATCAAGATGGTACTGCGCTCGACGGTCGAGCAATATTCCGACTGTGTAAGATAGGATACGCCATGTCTGGGCTAATCGAAATAATGACACGCTTTCAGCCGCACGAGCATAGTGTTCCATAATTACGCCGACTCGCTTGTTGAGCGGTTTGCCGTCTTGGACATATGGTAGCTCTTGTTGAAGCGTCTCGAGATACAGTCCCGAGAGATACTGATAGATCTGTGTTGTCTTTACAGCAGGCAGACGACCAAAAGCCATTGTTTGTTGAGTCTTGAACACACCTGTGACATTAATGGCTTGATCAAGTGCGAGCAATTGCTTATTGTCGTCAGTAAGACTAGAACCAGATGGAGGCGTCGTGCTCAAGTTTGACCTCCCTGCTTTCCTACGATTGAACCGTCGTTTAGGACCGAGAAAGCTACCAACCACGTCCTCCTCCGAATCGCTGCGACTAATGCTCAACATTGGGGCGTTCGGACTTGAGCCATAAGTTCCACGCGGTACAATCTCGGCATGGTGTGTGACAGGAGGACGAGGTCGATGGCTGGAATGGGATCTCTCGTCCAGGAACATCATAACATCGCCTTTTGGGGAGAATGCCATGGATGAAGTAGACTGCCGATCAATGACCTTGGGCGCATATGCGACGTCGCTTTGTGTGAAGAGCCCGTCCTGCCCAACTGTCCAGAGCATATCCTGGTCTTGCCATAGTAAAGCGGCTGGTGAAGACTCGAATCTCTCGATCTCTTTGTAAGGCATAGTTGGTCGAGCCAGATCCCAGATATGTACTGCTGAGGTTCCGTATCGTCGAGAGCTGCTGTCGTCGTATGAGACTGCTATTTGAGCGACCCGTTTGTTTTGAGCTGTAGCAGACCAGAGGCCTGGCCTCCAAGCGATAGTCCAGATTGGTGCAGGTGTCGTGACAGACCACTTTGGCTTTTGCCGTTTGTCAGCCGTACTTCCAAGATCCCAGACGTGAAGCTTTGTATCCCGACCAGCACTGATAAGATGGTTACCATCTGGGTGCCATGCGATAGATGCGCAAGCCTTTTCGTGAGCATTTATCCTCAGCAATGGTCTTGCTGGTTGTCGCACATCCCATTTAAGCACCACTCCACCCTCAGTACAGCAAGCCATCTCGTGCCCAACTTTTGGAGACCATTTTACTTGTCGAACCGAATCGATACATTTCAATGGTGCGAATCGTTGGCGAAACGTGATGCCGCCTCGACCTTGAATAGGCGCTGCTGTATCAAAGACACGCGCCATGCCATCTTGGCTACCTGAGAGTAGCCAACTCTTCAGATGTGGGTTGACATCCAGTGTATTAACTTGTCTTGAATCCTCCTGCATCTGCATGTATTCCAATGGCTCAGCCATACCAGATCCGATTCGAGCGACATCGTATGCGAAGATCTTGCCGTTGGCGCAAGCCGTAAATATTGTCGAGCCACCGTGCCATTTCACATCACGTATACTAAGCTGATCCGCGGCTTGGTTACCCTTGATTCCAGCAGGTTGTGCAGTGATAACTGCTCTCAAATCCACGCCCTCACGAAAGTTAAAGTTGAAGTTTGAAGGGTCGTCGAGTACAACTGTTTTCAGGATATGTCCACTAGCGAGGACAGCGGCTCTTCGATCGGGAGACACATCGAGGGCCAAGATCGGGACTCCGGCTCTGTACACGGCATCTTGAGACTTTGGTGGTCGAAATGAGGCGGCAATAGTAGAGGCAGGTGCGCTTGTTATCGAAAGATTGCTGGTATCGCCTGCGGGGGTCTCGGTTGAAGCTTTACCGAGGAGCTTGCGCATTATTCTGGAATCGCGGTTATACATGTTTGCGGATATCTACAGCCGCTTGAGACGCCATTGAGATTAACTCAATGGGCCATCAATGGCATATTCGATAGGTCGGATCGTGAATGCGATATCGGTCGGTTTGATATGGATGGGATTTGGTGTTTGGGAAGTCGAGCCTGAGATGAGCTCATGTGGGTCCGAAAGCCGGGATAGTCACGTGGGCACCTTGGCTGCAACCGGACCCTCAATCATTACCACCCACCCATGCAGACAGCCTTTGCTGTGCCGCCTGAACCTGCGACCTGACTCAAGAGGCTCACATTGTTAAGTCTGGCTGCATAACGTCTCCGAAACATATCGGACTGATGTATGAACGACAGACGCGTTGCCAAACCTCATCTTCCGATTATTCATCCGGCCTCAACACCATCTTGTGGATCTGAGATATGTCAGTGCTTGACTGCTACCCGCATGCCTTAGCGTCCGTTGTCATGGCCCCTGATATGACAGCACTGGTATCTCCACCTCTCTCAAAACCCTTCAACATCGAGCCGGCTATGCCAGGACTTTCCGACCAGCCCTCAGGGTGGAAAACTCGATTCATCGGGTATAGAAGACGAAATAACTTAGCCAATTTTCGTAAGTTTAGACAGGCTTTTAGGCTGTTTATTTCTGATACCCTAAGCTTCAGTCTCGAGTTTAAGCTTTATGTCTTGAATTCTTTGGTTCGGATATATCGCAGCGTTCATGGCTCCGCCCGAAGGATTCGAAGGAAGCATGGCCCCCTCGCTTCGCGATCAGTCATACGATTCCACACACAGTCATTGCGATTGAAGGTTGAATCCTACCAGGAATATGGTCAAGTTTCCTTTCATAATTGACCATCCCTTTCACCTAGGCTCTACGCTCAAAGATAGGATACAGCAAGCGACGAAAAGCGAACAGCAAGCAATCCAGCCTAACCGATTTGCAGATAATGGTTGGTGCTTACCGTCAGGAGTGACTGCCGGCATTTCTGTTACAGGGCAGACAGGGCTAGCCTTAAATGTTGCATTGGTGCTACGCTGGCCCTGGGGCCACAAATGGACCGTCAGTCATCTTAATTCAAGCGTGCTAAACGGAGCCAGCATAAGGCTGAACAAATGTCACAACAAAGTACATCGATAACAAGAGCCATTTGTGAACGAACCTACTTCCGAAAGACAAGAGACATCCCGTGCTGAAACAATATCAAGCTAAATGTCCTCCTTGACCTGCATAGCCTGCTCAGAATGCCAACCTTTACTGGAAATATCACTTCAATCCCAGCACGATTACCCGCTTCTAATTTCGCAGGGGTGCAGTGGGATGCTGGCACAACATGGGGTCCAAAAGAACCTTGATTTGCGGATTGCAAAAGGTCAGCTTACCGATCAGAGGCCGCAATACTCCTATGAAACCAGGTTTAGCGAGCCTAGAGTTGCAACGATCGTCGTTATAAAGGATTAGAGCTGCGCCCCCAATGTTGTTACCTGGCCGGTGGTCCTTGCCCGCCCTTTCTTTATTTCTCAGCATTTTCCTCCAACTTGCGGTGATTTCTGCGACGATCTTTAGTCGAGTTTCACGTTGTGGATCGAGTTACGATGAGTCAACATCAACAACTTCCGGATAGTGAAGGCCTTCAGGTCAATACGGATGCAGAACATGCAGCCAAAGCTCCTGAAGTAGCTGCATACCAACAGAATGGCCACTACTATGTTCCTGCGGAATATCAGCCTCCAGTCGCGCAGGGACAAAGACCGCCCTTTGGTCTAGGGCTGTGGCCATTCGCTGCGCTTGTTGCTCTATTAACAGCAATTGTGGTCGGCGCTGGTGTTGGCGGAGGATTGGGTGCTGCTTTGGCGAGCAAAAAGTAGGTAATACAGTCAAGCATGAAAATAGTCATTGACCCGTTCCTATAGTAGTGATTGCCCAGTTGAGAGCGCGTCTGCATCGGCTCCCTCCGCAACGGCTGAGCCAACCTTATGCCCAACGCTCGACAACAGCACGTCGTCCGAGAATGATACAGCTCCTTATGTTGCCAAATCTCCTTCTAAAGTGGTGAATCTGGAGCTAGACTGTCCCGATAAGAAGAACGACGAGACAATGTACAAGTCAAACAAAGGCTATGAGTTCAAGTGGTGGTGTGGCGTGAACGTGCCACAAGGCGAAAAGGCAAAGGAAGGAGGTGTTGTCTTCGACTACCTTTCTCTTTTCGCCTACTCTATCGACGACTGTATGGAGGCCTGTGGCAATATGAATCAAAAAGACGACGAGAACAACACCGGAGCGAGATGTAGGAGCATCGTCTACTCAAAACACATGTCAGCCGACTACGACGCGCAGAATGGAAACTGTTGGATTAAGAATGCTTCGAAGTCTTCGTCAGTATTTCTATCCATTTGTTTGATTATATATACTGACTATGTTATAGGGGTGGTAACTGGGGATTCAAGGATGACTTTTACGCATACGCTGAGTTGAACGACTAGACATATGATCACGTGTTAGCATGTCAGCGTGGGAGTCATCGGGGATTTTATTTCTCTTAATGAAGTAGATTAATACCAAATTCGATCTTGTTGTTTATTCAGGACTGATACCTGGTTGTCTCGGATGAACATGAATCTTGCACAAGCCCGGATACTCTGGCAGGCGGATTGCAAAATAATTCGTACATTAGCTATGGTATTACACTGAGGCACAAGGGATGACAAAAGACCTTAGGACAACTTAGGCGACTTAGCAAAGGGTTTAGGCTATCATTTCTGTCAAGATTGTTCTGTATGCGGATTATTATGTAACCCACCTGCCTGGGTATTAGAAGGAGGCAGTTGGTATGGTCCAGAAGGCATCTAGTTAGTAATCGAGTTTCATGCAATGTCACGGTCCCAGAAGGCTCTCGCGGTTTGGTTCAGATTCTAAGATTATGAAGAACTGCCCACAGCGGCAAGGGGACCAACTACACTACATACCCGCACCGGCAGTGTCAATTTGAAAAAGTTAGAGATTCATCAGTTAAGGACTCATCATAATGTTAGCTAAAATAGTCTGAAGAGGCAGGATCGTCATTGAGGAATTACGTAGGCGGCAGACCTTATCGGTACAAATATATCAACCTTTTGATAGTTATCCTATCCTTCATTAGGATATTCATCTACGAAAACACTTCAGCATAAACACTAGTCACTGCTGTTGAAGTTGTATGCTATTGGATTGTAAGCAAGCCTTGCACGGCCGTGTTGATGTGATTCTATGATTCCGTAGCAGGAAATGCGTCGCTGCATGTGAGCAAAGCAGAACAACGATTAAATAATGAGCATTCCATTTAAGAGTAATGACAGAATTGTAATCCAACAGCCATTCCCGATATTAAACTCAAATACTATTTAAGCCTTCATCACGAAATCTTAAGGAAACTCGAGATCGTCCTCATCCTGATACTCAACCATTCCACTCATGCTTGTTTCGACAAATACCAAGTGACCATTGGGCAGACTAATACGCACTGCACCACCTCCCCCTCAATGGAAGATTCGTTCGTTCCTCCATCTCGAGACGTTCCTTATCCTTCGAGGACTCATGGTACTTTTGCCTCAGCTTCTTCTCCAAAACGAGCCAGTCCGGCTCAACAGGTTCTTCGTTTGTGTCAGGAGTCGTTGCATGAGCTGCTGGCTGGTCTGCGACTCCAGTACTTGTCTCATTGGCAGAGGCGTCATCTACAACAGTCTCGACGGGGGCAGCCTCCCAATCATCGACAAATCTAACAGTGATACCCGGACGCTCACCATAGAGGATGTCATGATCGTTGACCCAGTGGAAAAGATCACTTCCCGTATTCAAATGCGCCCCGAAGCCGTTGAATTCAATGATCTGAGCTTTCCAATTCGGCTGGTCCTCACTTGGTGGTGTGACAAAGACGTCCATGGTGCAAGTATCAAATGGTAAATCGGGTTTGACCTTGTCCCATACATCGGTGATGGCTGGCACGAAGCCGTCCGAGTATCGCTCGCGCCATCCCATCTTCTCCCACCAGACGTCTTGGCTGATGGCAGTGACGCGGCCTTTGCAGCAGAAGACTCGAATCTCTCGAGCAAGCTCTATGTCGGGAGACCATCTTTGGACAATAATGGTCTCACCAGGGTCCGAAGTCCAGACGTGGTCGGAAAGTGAGAGGAGACGTCCTACAGAGCGACCACTTGTAAGGAGTCGGCGCAGGATAGACTCAGCCTCAGGGGACAGAGGGTCAGGCTTGGTGGTGGGCACATTGAGAGCAAAGCTGTCTTTCATGGAAGTGGCACTAAGACGAACAAATATCTTATCACCCTCAGTGAGTTTGCTGTCGTCCAATACCGCCTGTAAGGACTCAAGGGTAGCTTGTCCATCTGGAGATTGCAACGCTGCATCGACGCCTGATTGCAAGAGTATCTTCAAAGTAGACATGAGGTGGGACATCAACTCATGCGAGATGGGAGCCATCTTCAACACCTCTGTAGCCATGTAAGGAGCCAAAGCAGGCGTGTACCAAAGATGATACATGTATCTATTGTTGGCCTCAGCGTATAGTGCAATGAACTCAGGGGTGCCCGCAAGGACATCCTTTCCCCAAGGGTGAAGCTCATGGTGATTATGTGAGTTAGCCAAAGCTGAGTGGCGGAAAGGATCCTGGACAGGTGGAAGGGCTGTGCTGTAGGCATGAGCGCCAATATACTCGACCTTGACTGATGTTTGGGTAGCCATTGTTGCTTGCCGTTAGTTGTTTGTCAGGAAGGACTTGAGACCCACACAATAGAGTTTCTGGACTCAATTCCCGGCTTTAAAATAGGTATTAGAAATAAGAGCCTCAAGTAGCTGACCACGATCCTTGCACAGCTTCTTTGGAGGGATTTATGTAAATTATTGAGACCAGTCTAGAGCCAGTAGCTCCAAAACGCAGTACACCACTTCTTTGTGAACATCCTCTGACATTCTTTTTGGCCCCCAAAGCCCGATTGATGTTTTCCCATGCTTTGGGGGGTTAAAAACTCGACCGATGTAAGTATAAGAGACGAAATTAGTCAGTCATTTTATGCGACTTTTAGGGTATAGCCTTGAGCCATTCACTTTTGTAACCTAAAGTTTAGAGGCCAGCTTTTTTGTTACCCCCTTTCCCTTGGGTATGTCGCACATGCAGGTTGTAATAACTACGCCCGACTACTACTTGGGTAGGGCCTAGAGACCGGCCCCCCTTAGCTTTGCAACCCTCCACAAGTTCCGTATGTGCTAGAGGCACGGATACCGAAGGTCGTAACGAAAGCACGGGGGCCCGATCTATAGGCCCTACCCAAGTATGATAAACTTGCAGCCTGCAGAGTGCAAAAAGGCTGCATGCATGCAATGCATCGGCACTGTGCTGTGTCTTAGCAAGAAAACGCCTATACTCCTTTGCCTGCCTGTATTGGTTGATTAGGGATCTTAACTGAACGCACTCAAACCTTTTCGAAAAAGATTCCTGCCTTCTCCATTCGTGTTACCCTCAGAGCCTTGAACACGTAACATTATATGATATGTAGTCTCAAATGTGTAAATTGAGTGAATTGATTGTACTTTGCTTCTTTTGACGGACAGCTATTACATGTGCCAGGTGCGGGGAAGTCGTACATGATAACCAATACCATTCCCTTTGCACTTTGGACTGGTTAATCTCTGTGAGGCACCTTGGGGCGATGTCTTAATTTACACAGTCGAATCGAATGCTTCCAACAGCGCTTCCCAAGCCTGGAGCAGGCCCCTCACAGACCCCAGCCTGAAGATCCCATTCCAACGCATTTACATGACCCATATCGTCGCGGAGGAAGGACAACAGTACAAGAGGAAGTTTCATATAAAGCTCCATGCCCTTACGAGAAGCGTCATCTCTCGAATCAGGCAAAAATGTCCAGACGTCATAGTGATAGTGTCGTAGTTTCGCCTTCTGCCTTGCTATGTTGTTCACAATAAACCCAAGGAGCTCGGGATTCTCCCCTTGGCCACGTTCCTTACCGTCTAGCTCATAAACCTTGATATCAAGCATGAAACCTCCATTTCTAAAAAGCCCAACGTAGTCAGAAGAGGGGTGGGTAGGTGTGTTTTGGACTCGCCCTGTAACCCAGTCTTCGACGAGAGAAGGCCAGATACGATCTGCCATTTGAGAGGCTCGCTGAGCGTAATCCTCCAAGGCGACCCGTGGCTTCATATCGAATAGCTCTTGGCAAAGGGTTTGTGCGATCAAATCAGAAGGATCGCCTCGAGATGGCGATGAGTTGGCCATGACGATGATCGCGCTCTTGGTTTCGGGAAACGTATAGAATGAGGTCAGGAAACCTTGGAACTCTCCCCAATGGGCCACAGTTAGGACGGATCGACTTTTCTGTCCGATCACTGGTGGATCTTGGAGAAGAGCAAAGTTGGGACCGATGGAGGAAAGCCATTTTGAAGGTAGCGTATGCCTGAACCATCCAAATCCGTACGAGTTCTCCCCAAGACCATTTTCGAGAATCATTGGGCGATGTGAGCACCTGGTGAACGATATGCCAGGTAAATTGCAAGACTTGTCACCATGTGCTTCCTCATCCTCTGCTTCCATGATTGCCTTTGCCCACTTCAGCATGTCATTCACTGAACTGCGAACGAAGCCAGCTGCCCCCTGTATATCACCATCCTCGAGTTTGGGATCGCCCAGATTCAAAGGTGATTTATCCTGGAGCACACTGTAGCCTTTTGCAACATTCTGGTCAACGTATTCGGAGGCACTGGTAAAACTTCTCTCCATTCCTAGGGGTTGAAAGATAGTGTCCCTGATAGCTTGACCCGTGCTTGTACCAGTCACCTTGGCAATGAGCTCGCCAATGACGCCATACATGCAGTTGTTGTAGAGCCATCTGGATCGAAAGTCGTAGGCCACTGGAAGATGTGAAGAGATCTTGACCTGGTCTTTACCCTTGTTAAAATACTCGTCGTGAAATCCCATAACAGCATGATCGACGGGAGCAAGGCCTGTTGAGTGCGAACAAAGATCTTTGACGGTAGCGCGACGGCCGACCTCAGCATCAGCCGGCGTCTTGAAGTCGGGAAGATAGGTAGAAATGGATGCATTCCAGTCAATCTTGTCTTGACTCTCCAGTACAGCACATGTAGCTGAGGCAAAGGCCTTAGAACATGAAGCTACCAGGTAGATAGTATCAGCATCCGGTTTCAGGCCATTCTCAATATCAGCCAATCCTTCGGCGTAGCGGAAGATGACCTCCCCATGATGCAACACGCCACACGATATTGAAGGAGTACCAAAATGCTGACGAATTTGATTTATTCGCCCCTTAGTAGCCTCGAGACTGTAGCTTTAGTTAGCACGTCTTGTGTACAAGGAAAACATAGAAGTCATGCTTACTCGGCAGCGACGGGTCTGGCCTCGACAAGGGTCATGGTAAGCAATGTTCGATTGTGTTGATGTGCTACTTTCAGCTGCCGACTGGAATAGAAGTGATATGATTAGACCTATCAAAACCGAGCACCGATGATGGAAATACAAGCTCCCTCAAAATAATCAGAGAGGACGTTTGAGCGGTTGAAAAGAGACGTGCGGCTCTTGAAGTGAATCGAAAGTTTGTGCTTGGTGAACAATACAGCGGTCAGAAGATTGCCTCGATGAGAAATCGCAAAATCCCCAGCCGAGTTACTGAGATTTCAGCTAGCGTAATGTCGAATGAAGGGCAAGTTTACCCCGCAGTATGCCTCTGTAGTATTGAATACTACATGGATGACAACATCGACGGCACTGTACAATGCAGCAGGTGCGACTTCCGAGAAGGAACAGTGGTCGGTTGCCTAAACAAAGCGCTTGCCCAATAATAACACGACACATTACTCGGGCGTGCATCTCAGGAAGGTGCCACCAAGACTGCATTTTCAAGGTTGCTGACGGGAAAGTGTTGCGACTCGATTACATTATCACGTTACACAACGAGGATGAAGTTGAGGCTGAGAATGCACCCTTGCCTTCTCTATCCACATGTTAGCCGAAGATGTACATCACTGACGACTGGCGCAACACTATCTGCATTCAGCCATGATGCTCATAACATGATTATGCTGCACCACGTCCAATTTACCCGGTCAACAACCTTGTACGCATCTAACCGCTTGCCCTACCCTTTGAACAGTCATGACCAACAACCCGTGGAACGACGCGGCCGAGCGATTCAGAAAACTCGACCCAGCTGATCAAAAAAGCCTTGGCCTAATCGAAACTCGTGCTGGCTTACAGAATTCAATAAACAACTTAGGACGAAGAAGCTCAGCTCTTCGGGATGAGAAGAACGTTAGACTGTTCAATCATGTAATGGAACTGATGGATCCAATTGCAACTGTTGCCGATGCCCTAGCACCAGGTGTTTGCGTCCCGTCCAGTTCAATATGGGGTGCTTTCGGCCTCATTATGGAAGTATGCCAAGAGACCATATGCCAAAAGCTCGATAGAGAAGGTTAATTAACAAGCTTCTTTCTGCAGATGACGTACAGCAAAAGAGAGTTTATAGAAGCTGTTCTTAACCAGTTCAAGGCTCTTTTTGATGCTGGTCCCAGGATGCAAGAGCATTTAAAAGACGAAGAGCTTATGCAAAACAAGATTGTTCAGAGTGCCATTCAAGAAGTATTCGAAGAGTCTCTCAGGCTTACAACGCAGTGCATCAAGATCTTTGGCAAAAATGAGTCTTCAACCCTGAGTGAGTTGCAGGACATGTCAGCCAGGTGATTCTCATCACGCTAACGCTTTCCTAGACATCATGTATAAGTTGAAATGGATTCGATACAAGAAGACCCTGCAAAGGTCTCTCGACAGGATTAAAATGCTTACTGGCGAAGTGGAGATAGAAATACAGAGAGCCGTGAATCAGCAGGTCGTAAGAGCCGCCCGACGATACAGTCATGACCTACCACAAATTCCCAAGAACAAGGTTATGATTCCTTTCGTCAAGAACCCGGCCTTTGCTGGTAGATCGGAGTACTTGGAAACTATACACAGGAAAATCAGTCCCAATGCAGTCCGAGAAAGTAGAGAGCAGCAGTCTCTTGTTTTATATGGTTTGGCTGGTATTGGCAAGACCCAGGTTGCTTTGCAATATGCCCATCTCTACAAAGGAGAGCACGATGCCTGCTTCTGGCTTACATGTGACAGCAGAGTCAAAATATCCAAGGATATTGCTGAGATGGCTCGCATGCTAGGACTTGTTGATCAGGGTCACGAACACAATAGTGCTGTTGTCAAGGAATGGTTGAGCGACACAGGTGAGTTTTAATCCGAAGCCAGATGATCAGCCTGCTGATGAACTTAGATCTAACATGGCTCCTGGTTCTGGATAACGTCGAGTCTTCGAGTGATGTTCAGGAAATATGGCCTTCTTGCAATAGAGGTTCCATTCTTGTGACAACGCAAGACTCGGGTTGGAGACTACGCGAGGACATCAAACATTCTATCGAGATAGAGTCTATGAAAGATATTGATGGTGTTACTATGGTGAATGCTGCTTTTGCCAAACATGGCAAGAACATATCCCCAAAAGCCGCTCAGCGTATCTGCAGAGAGACTGGCGGCTCACCATTTTCAATACGGCAACTAAGCTCATACATCTGTGCCAACGAGCTGGATCCAGACGAGTTTCTTGACACTTATAACAGCGACTATGACATAGACTCCTGGGACGAGGCGATGCTTCCATCTTACCAGCGCACCCCGTCAAACTTTTTGGATCTCACCTTTACGAAACTTACTGATCGGGACATCGCTCTCGTTTCGCAATTCTCATTCTTGGACCCTGATGTGGTGCAGCCGAAACTACTTTTTGATGCTTCTAGACGAAATGAGTAAGATTCGACCCGAAGAACAAAAAGTAAAACGAGCGATTGAACTGACGGATGTCTAGATTCGACACATCAATGCGAAAGCTGATTCGCTACTCGCTTGTTTCTCAGGTGAAGGGCAATTCTGATAAAATCTACAACATTCATCGTGTGGTGAAAAGGCACCTTTTGAGTCACTTAAGCGATGAACAGCTTGGTCAAGCCATAGATGGTCTTACTAGAAAGTTGAGGAACGAATTCCCTCGTCAGACACCTTGGGAAGACGAGGTTAACAACAAGAAATGGATCCACTCAGACTTGATTTCACATATTGTGGCCATCAACAAAGAGTTTGAGAGAGTTTCAACATTAACAAGCATTCCAGAGGTACTTGCTCAGAATCTCCTCGATGGAGCATTTGATCTTTGGCTCAAAGGTCTCTTAGAGGAGGGGATAGAATTGATAAACTCAGCCGCCACCTTGTCATCACGCCATGACTTTGACGATATCCTCACTGCAGAAATTATATCTTTCCTGGGAACGCTCTTCGCTGACTCTGGGGAGATTGAGAAAGCATATGTTTGCTTTGATGAAGCGCACGCCATCCAGAAGAGGCGATGCATGCAAATAAGAGCCATGGGTCGCGAACCGAGCTTCTTTGACGAAATCTATCTCGCCAATTCATACAACAACCTGGCTGGAATACACCATGCTAGAGGAAACTATGAAGAGGCAAGCATAAAGAATGAAGTCGCAATTTTCATCAAAGAGAAATGGAGAGAATGCCAGCGACGAGAAGGCCGGTCTTTATCTCACTTACTTTGTTTGTCCTACCAAAATCAGGCCACAACTCTAGCTCGCCAAGGACAGTATGAAGAAGCGACAGAAATGTTCGAAAAGGCATTGCAAGAGGGTCAGGGTGAGGTATCAGCTGCCCGACAAGGTCTAACATATCACAACTACGGGTGTATGAAGTTCGAACAAGGTCTCATTGAAGATGCTTGTAGGCTTTTAAAGTCTGCTTGTGAGAAACGTGAGGAAAGTCTCGAGAATCACCCAGACACTGCAGTTTCTCAGCATATGCTGGCTGTATGTTATCAAAAGCGTATTCAAGGCTCCAAGATCGAAAACCTGAAACTGTCCAGGTGAGTACGTTTTCTTTTGATTTGAAATGCTAAATCAGCCTGACTGTGCTTATAGAGATCTGCTGTTCGATTCAGTACGTATATTGGAGATGAGATCCAGTATGTTGGTCAGAAAGCATCTCGCCAGGACGTTGTTCAGGCTCTCATCCGTCCTTGGCGACATGAAAGACCCCGAAGAAGCATCCATACGCTCTAGAGCAGAGAAACTCTACTCTGACGTCACTGGGGGAAAGGTGCCCAATGGAGAGAGATCGTACGATCAGCTTGTGCCATACATTTGAGTGCTGTGCGAAGGGGGGTAAGATGCATGTGCATTAAAGGCTAGAACTTGTTTCCTACCTAGGCTTGCACCCTACTCGGATGCCCAGACTGGGTAAAATACAAAGCGGAGAGTGGATAATTGTGATTGTGTAATGACAATTTTGGCGAAGGGAGACCCCTGATATTTTTTCATGCGGCTCTTTTTATAATTTATAGGTCGACTGGCTCTCGACTTGATCTTGTTGTGATTTTCATCTTACCTCATTAACAACAACATAGATTCGTCAAAGAAAGATCGTCATGACAACTACCTACTCGACAACAGGTACTCTTGGGTATCTAGAACGCCTCGAACTATACAAAAAGGAAAAGCCGTATGCCTCTGCCATCATTCCATGGAACACTCCGGGTGCGAATAGCAGTAACCTCAGCATTGTGGAACATGATTTTCAGATTCACGACATGAGGGGCTCTTCGGATACCTTCTCTACTGATATACAGGGCTTTGAATTGGGCTGCCTTCCCACAGCATTGACGGATGCCGAACTTCGCACCCAGCGCTTAATTCGCAGGAAATACTTTCCTGAAGCCGAGGAATTTCTTGCCAGGCGATACCATGCAGATCTGGTCTACATTTTCGATGCCACTGTATGATAGGATCCCCGAAAAGCCTTCTGAACAGCTAACAGCTCTTAGGTTCGAAATGTTGCACATAGACCTTATGACTCCACTGCTGTGCTTAAGAGCGAACAGGTCATGGGAGCGGCAGCGGATGTCCATGTCGGTAGGCTGTCACTGATCGGGAGGAGGTAGACTGATCATTTTGCTTATTCTTGTCCTTAGATCAATCTGCTGCCTCAGTTCACCGTCGCTTGCAGCGAGCATTGCCCGACATATACGATGAACTGAAAACCAAGCGCATTCAAGTCGTGAAGTACAATACCCAAACAGCCACTTCATTGGCTTAGAACTAAAGAGTCTTTAGTATCTGGCGCACACTGGTCGAGTCGCTCCGAGACCGCCCCTTAGCCCTCTGTGATTGGCGCACAACATCTCCCGAAGACTTTGTAGCTTGCGATCTTCCAGGCCCGGAATATATCGGGGAGGTTCTTCAGGTGTACCACAACCCGGCTCACAAGTGGTGGTTCGCGAGCGACATGCGCAAGGAAGAAGTCATGCTAATCAAGATGTACGATTCTGAAGCTGACAAAAGTGGCTCTTCAATTGCAAGGTGTAAGTAACGACTGTCTTACTACATCAAGATTCGATATAGAGAACGGAAGAAAACTGATAGCTTCACAACAGGCACTCCCCATTGTTCCTTCGAATGGAAAGATGCGCCAGGAACCAATCCAACAAGAGAGAGTATGGAGATTCGAGCAATCATTGTGTCTTAATCATATAGACACGCCAAGGGTAAAGACCGTGGTAAACAAGAGATACGTGAATAAGCACTGATCAAAGCTGAATGTTCTGGGAGATTGTCAATAGTGCTAAAACAAAGAAACAATATCATTCAATACCTACTCTTTAACCAGCCTTGTTATCAGGGCTCTTGTGACGTTTCGGATAGTTTCTCATAACATCCTCATAATGCTTTCGTCGTTCTTCCTGGATTAGCTTCAGATCTTCAGAAGATTCGGCTTCTTGACGAGCGGCGACTTCAGCGTCGATCCAGGCTTTCCACGGCTGGCTCAAGTTGCTCGAGTCTTGAGAGTTTCTGGAATCTGGGCTGACAGGCATGATGGAGAGGGCCGATGAATGTGTTATGGTTGTATACAGAGGATGATGTTGGATGATTGATTTTGAAATTGAGTGAAGGGCTTGTCCTGAGAGGTTTTAGCTCCCACAAACGGTCTTTAAAACAACTCTCGAATATCAAAGGTAGGACTTGAGCCTCAAAGTCCAGAGTGCTTTCATATCAAACCATCCTCGTCATCTGGTTCCATCACAGAATATCTTCCCAACCACTATACCTCCGCACCCAACCTCTACAATGCGGTTAACAAGGGTTCACTGAATAAGTAACATCGCCTGACACCTGAACCATTTACCCCGCATGCATGTAATATACATATTTATGCTTGTGTATCACAAAGGAGGCTCAACTAGAATACCCCGCTCAGAAGATGGGAGATATGACCTGACATTTGGCATAGAGTGCAGCCATTGTCGGGTTCTAGGCTCACCGATGTTTCCACCAATTCTGTGTAACACCAAGAAGAATGAGGCCTCCCATGGTTCAACGCATATGACTGTGCAAAGGTGAAATGAGAAGATTGTACAAGCCTGATTTTCTAAACAACCAATAGTGAAAGATGCAAGGGTAGCTCGCCAACTAATGCATGGTCGTCAAGCCAGGGATTGGGTAAGTTAGCCTGGTTAAGCTTATCAGTTCAATCTGCACTGTGCTGCAGCCCATACATCTGTCAGAGCTTAGGTTTGTGCTTGCTCGAAATCATCATCTTGCAGACAACGAGGCACACTGACGAAGTCTATGACTTTGAGAAATCTACAGACCAAGTCAACGAGGCTTTAGAGGAAAGAATGAAAGTGAAGCAAGTCATAAGAAAAAAAAAGTCGAGAAAGAAAGAACGCCTTGCCAGGCGATACCTCTGACTGCCTTACCAGTATCGCACCTGCCTCCACCCATGACAGCCGATCATCGCAGCTTTTCGTGCCGATTTTCGAAAAGATCGCAACTACATATTACATTTATTTCCCTCGACCGGAGGCTCTCAGACAGTTTCATCAACATTCCCTGTGTAGACAGGCGATCAACAACGTCCCTATCAGTCACACACTTACCACCTGCTCCCAGTCTCGCCCACGCGCCATGGAGGCACGAATCAAAAGCCGAGTTCCATTCATGGAGAAGATCCTTGCCGTCACTGGACAGCCTGGAGTTTCAGTCGGTGTTCTGCATCGAGGACAAGTCATCTTCAATCAGAGCTTTGGACATCGCGATGTCAGCACCCAAAAGAAGGCAGACGGGGACACCCTTTACTGCATCGCCTCTCTAACCAAAGGATTCGTTAGTGTGACACTCAACAATCTTATCAATGAAAAAAAACTCAGCTGGTCTGATAAAGTCATCAAGTTCATACCCAGCCTTACTGTTCAAGAAGACCCAACCTTGGTGGACCGTCTGAGCCTGGCCGATCTAGTAAGCCATCGAAGCGGCCTCAACAGTCTTGACCAGCTCATCCAGGGTCTCGATGGCCGTATTTTGGTGTCGAAGGACAAGGTCATCCCCCTCATGCGAGAATTACCTGTCCAGTCCGATATCCGAACCGCGTTCTCGTACACCAATGTCCCGTTCTCGGTTGCTGGTCAGATTATTGAGGATTTTGGTGATTGCGCACGATGGGATGGATACCTGAAGGACAAGGTAACTGGTCCCCTTGGTATGGATCGCACTACAGCGGATTGGGACACGCTTGCTTCTGATTCAAACATGGCTCAGCCCTACACTGTTCTTGTGGATGGGTCAGTGTGTTCACTTCCGCAGCCTGGACTATCTGCCTCAACACTCCATGGCTGTGCTGGTGGGATCAGAAGCTCTGTCAACGACATGTTGAAATGGTGCCAAGCAATAATTTCAGCCACCACAAGCCGAGACCGACAGGACAGTGCGGGTTGCAGCAAGACTGAGACAGAGACGGCAACTGAGCCCAATCAAACCGCTCTTCCTTCACATATTTCAACCTGCTTCGAGAGCGCTGTCATCATTGACCCCTTGTCGGCAGAGGCAGGCAACTATTGCCTTGGTTGGGTGAAACAGGCTACTCCCGCAACCTTGGGAATGATCTCGCCCAATCGCCGATTCTTCTCTCCAACCTTGGGAAAGGATTCGCCTTCGAAGCTTGTTTACTCCCACAACGGAGACGTAAAGGGCTACATGGCATCCTTGTGCATTTTCCCGCATGACGAGGTGGCGATTGTGGCTTTTGCAAATGGTACCGGGATGAGTGATTGTACAGATTGGATTATGCAGGATATCGCCCAAGAGATCTTCAGCTTTGATCCAAAGGTTGACTACGTGGATTTGGCGAAGCAGGCTGCCAAGTTATGCGCGACTCGATACAACGACAAGTGCGTTGTTCCCCTACAGGAGCATCAGATCAAAGACACCAAGCAACCTCCTCGCAAGGATTTCACAGGACACTACACGAGGCCCAATAGCGAAGCAGTCATTAATCTGGTGGTAACTGAGGAACAAGATAATGGACTAATCATGGTAATTAATGAGCAGGCCGAGCAGGCTTATCACCTCCATCATTATCATTACGATACGTGGTGTCTGCTGCCGAACAGTTGTGAAGAGGCTATAAAGCGAGGGTATTTTGGTATCTTTGAAACTTGGGACGAGTACTTGGTAAGCTTCGGGCGTCAGACTGATGGCAGTGTTGCCTGGATTAATTGGAAGCTCGGCAGTGTGACCGTGAGATTCGATCGCAGTCTATAGGCTGCAAGGTAGCTCAGGTATTTAGTATGCAATGAATGACATGGTATAGCGGCACTTGGAGCCTCAACTCAAAGTGCAACATCTGATGAAGACAGCTACCTTGAAAGCGTAACCTGGTGCTGATGATGACGAAGGCTGAGCAGTCTTCACGATTGTCTTCTACAACTTTTCTAATAAAGGAAGGTCCCCAGGGTAGTTTCATTGCTCTCATCTGCATTGCATTGCAGATTGCAAATACCCACCACGATGATCGAAATCGTTACAGTCGATATTGATACAGTCTGCCGAATCAGTGGCAACGACGATATTTACGGGTTGGGAGTCCGTCTCGGTATTTACTTCCAGTGGGTGACCTCGATCCTTGTCGAAAACGTTGACCGGGCTGAGATACCTGCAACCCGCGCTGCAGGTAACTGTTACCAGATTGCCATGCTTGCAGGTCTCATTCGAATCAGCCAATACCCTTCAGACAAAGCCCTTGCACTCGAGGGTTACATCGTCCTGCTTTTCTGTTTTGTCGGAGTCTGGGCCTCTTCCATCGGTTTGCAAGGCCGTTTCTCCAAGCGAAGCGGCCCGGGTGAGCCATCGGAAGCCGTAACGGCACAACAGAGAAATCAGGCTGTGGGATTTGGGCCACTTATTAGTATTTCACTCAGTATCACTACCTCGGCTTACGGTACTTGGTACTTGTTCAGTGGCATTAATCACATGGCTAGGAGCAAGGAAGCATGTGATGAAATCATATTCTTCTTTTCCAAAGTCAAGCTCTTTGGGTGGGTGCTCATCATTCTCAAGATATGCTTTATCTTGAGTCTTGTTGGCTCTGCCGTCATGCTCACCTATCAAGTATACGACATAACGCAAAACTTTGGCGTATTACTAGATGAATGGCAGCAGGCACCAACGCAGGCTTATTTGGCACATACCAATAGCAACCAAGGAAAGGTCACAGTTCGGACGGTCAAGCTCATAGGAAGCATACTGGCGATGGCTGTCTTCATCGTGTCGATTGAGATGACGCTGATGTGGAATCATATCGGAGACGTCTACAGCTGTAATAGCTTCAGTCAGGTATTTTCACTTGTGGTTGGGGCATCGGTATGTGTGCGGATTGCTGTAAACCTCTGCAAGATGGTGGTGGTGAAAGATATAGAGCTGATTGTTAAGTGGTAACGAAGCAACTTTGTGGTTTACATATGAATGATTTAACAGTTCATATATGTAGAAGAACGCCGTTGAAAATAGATGAGATCTTGAATTAAAGTTTATCCCAACCAAGAAGCTTGACGAAAGTGTCAAGTCTCACCGGGTCAAGGTTGACTTCCATCTCCAGAGCTTCAATGTTCTCTTCCATATGACCTCTTGACGTTGTTCCGCTCAGAATGCAAAGGCGCAGTCCCACACTTTCCGAAACTTCCACTAGAGCTCTGATCAAGGCTTGATACATGGTAGCTCCTTGATTCATCAAGTCCTTCACTAAATCACATTCAAACAAGCGTTCATTTCGAGGTGAGAACAAACCAAACATTTGGTAAACAAGCCCTCGCTGTCGACAAAACCGAACGACATCCACATCGAAGCCAGAATCCCGACGGTAGAAAGAGTTCTGAATGAATGTAGGCCTGATGTTTACCTGCTCCCACAAATCTCGAAGAAGATCATGACTGGCATGGCAGATTCCAAGATAGCGTATCCCGCCACGAGTCACAATACTTTCCAAAGTCCGCCAGACCTCAAGCGTCTCACTCAAAGTTTCAAGCGGACTATGCATAAGATAAACATCTATTTTGTCGACTTTCAAGTAATTCAAACTTCGCGAAACAGACTTTAGTACACGAAGAGAGTGGGAGTCTTTGATAGCGTATGGCCAGTTAGACTCATCGTTTGGTTGTCCATATGGCGATGTGTACTTTGTCTGAACCAGAAGAGACTCTCGGCTGATTATACCCTGCAACAAAGCGATGGATATAGAATCCCCATCGCGAGATTCGTCGTGGAACTTTCTGGTGGAAGCGGTGTCAATGCCACGAAATCCAGACTGAAGAGCTTGTACAATGTCAGGCTGTGCGTGAAGTGGGGAGCGGATGGTCGTGCCATAGATGAGACGAGGAATAGGTGAGCCATTCTGGAGTTTTGGTTGCGCATGCGAAGACATGGTTGAGAGTGAAGTGAAGATAGCTGAATATCTGCGGAAGAAGGATGATGCAGAAGATGGCATCACAGGAGACCTTTATAGTAAGTTGTTCACATGACTAATCAGCACATTCCTGATTACTGTAGACTACTAAGCCCAAGGAATATCAGAAAGACTGGTTTCTCATATTTAAGGTACAGAAATACGTATTCTGGATATCTGCTTTGAAGTTACATAAAATGAATTGCTTATATTGTCCTTTGTGTTCCCCTCGCAAGGTTTTCTGATACCTCGAGGCAAGCACATCCCTGTTATACCTATTTCAAATGGATAATGAGTTCAGATAATGCCTTGAACACGATATACATCGCTTCACGGAAGATCATAAAAGATTGTTGCAATATTTCACAAAATAACAGGCATGCTGCAAGTATATGTTGCTGTTGAAGAAAGCCATCGAGGATCTCGAATGAAATTTTCGTATTCCGCGAAGTCACTCCAGAGAAAGGCTACTTAGAAACTTCACATTGTGTGCTCACATCAGGCCTTGATATTATTTAGTACTACCATTGTAGTTCAAAGTAGAGGCGGTGTGATATGCTGGAGGCGAGACCCCGTCACCAAATAATGATTAGCTTTCCTTCGTACACACCAGAGCCTTCTTTCGACAGGGCGACAGATTTGCACTCTCTTCTCCAATGGTGGTACCGAGTTAGATCACTCGAGTCTCAAACAACGATCAGCATTTGTATCAAAAGGGTTGGGTATTGGTGTCCAGTATTAGGTCGAATAACGGCAAACCTTCTAAGTGATATGAACTGTCTATACACTAATTCCAGACTATTAGAAAGACAACTACGCACCCTAATCACTGCCTAATAGTTTAAATTGTGTCGCCCACTTTTGTAACGGTTGTGGTTTGCTTTCAAACGCTATCGGCTTTTCACACTCTGCATCTCATATTCCATCACTCTAAGTTCAGCTTAATAAATTGCAGGCACATAAAGACAACGTAGTCTCTGAGGTCACGACTTAATCTAGCAAATCTGCTAGGAATACCCTAGGTGGCATTCTAAGTATGATGCTTAGTATCATGGAACAGACGAATAGCCTTATCCCTGATTTCGTGTCCTCTAACACCGTTTCTCAACTCAAGTTCCACCCTGTGGCGGTATTTGCTACCCGATATGATAGAAAATATCTACAGTTATCTACCTCTAGATCTGAGTAAGAAACAAATGGGGGTCTTTTAACAAAGCTTGGGTTTAGTGCAGGGTATCACAACAGGTCTTGAAAATATAATCTCCCTATTTAAGCAGACTAGCGGCTTTACTATCCGAGACTTTAAATTAAGTTTACAATAACCGGTCACAAAGAATTAGATTATATGTGATCTTGGAGTATGTACGACAGAAGAACCTACAGTTATTGCAACTGGTGGGCACAAATGCAGGAAACCTTCAAGAGATGTGCACGACTATTCGAACTTCAAGCTCGTGTTGTTTGAGAACCTCGGACAGTAAGACGTAGGCGTGATTCCATATTTGAAACCTAGTCTAATCAGTCTATCCAGCTTTGACAATTAGCCATGGCGATTCCGTGTCCAGTCCAAAAGTCAAGCTCTCTAGGCTCTCAAATTAGCCAAGGCTGAGCGGTGAGATGTCGTCACGACGCCCAAACAATAACCGAAAGGACAAAGTAAACATCTCATCTGATCCTACAAACAAATGCACTCCTAGGGCTTACTTCAAATCAATCGTGTTCCCTCTATGCCCGGCTTACTTGGCTCTCATCCCTATTCGTTGCCACTGCTCTTCTTCGTCTCTTTTGGGCAAAATGAGCCGCACAATTTTCACTAAAACAAATTGACTTGGCAAATGACGTCCCTGTTAACTACGACGAGGCGTTCTTACTGCCGATCCCACTGCAGCTTCGACTAAATATGCAGACTAAGCACAAGCTGAACAAGGCTCATCTATTGTATGGAAATCCACTTCCCTAATCCGGAAGCATGCAGCGCTGGCAGGGCTGAGCTGACAGAATATTATTCACGTAGTCGCAATTAGCCGTATTCCGGGATGTGATTCGTCAATCGCACTTATGTCTCTTTTTATGTACGCATAGTGCGCTGGTGGCCTGTCAGCATGATTGTATGCGATGGCAGTGCGAAGTTGTGGGGAAGCATTGTCAAAATCTATGTATATAAGAGCAAGAGGTTCTGACACTTAGCAGGTATCATCCAGATTATCAACAGTGCATACTTCATCATGAAAGTTCAAAATATTCTTCTCAGTCATGTGCTTCTGCACTCAACTCAAGCCCTGTCTTTACCTGATGGCGTTCACGCTTCTCTGATTACCAGGACCAACTCAAAGAAACCTTCACTTGAGTGGTCCAAGTGTGATCTGGACTTTGGAAATGAAGAGCAAAACGAAGCTCAAAAAGCACACGATTGTGCCAGACTTGAAGTCCCTCTGGACTATACCAAGTCGAGCAACGACGAAACCATCAAACTCGATTTGATCCGGATCAAAGCTACTAAAGCGCCGTCCAAGGGTAGCGTTTTGTTTAACCCCGGTGGTCCGGGGGGGTTCTGGTTTAGAGAGTGCATTGACTAATGCACCTGCCCTCATCCCGTAAGTCGATTGATGAATATCATGTCACCAACTAACACTTACACCACAGTATCCTTGGTGGGCACCACGATGTCATTGGGTTCGATACACGGTAAGCTCTGCGCAACTTTAAAAATCCGCTATAGGCTGACAGAGAGCAGAGGTACTGGCCGCACCATCCCTCTGAAGTGTCCCATCATTGGCGAAGAGCAGGGACAGAATGGACTCCACCGAAGAGACTTCAACACGTTGCCCCAGATTGATCTCTGGCACTACATCAAGACAAAAGGCTGGAATGACTCGGGTCTCCAGGCTGAGGCGTGCTACAAAGCCAACCAAGATAAGGGGCGCTTCATCGGAACGACCTCTATAGCCCGGGATATGATGTCCATTGTCGACGCTCTTGGACAAGGTGATAAGCTCAACTATTGGGGTATCTCCTATGGCTCGGTCCTGGGCCAAGTTGTGGCCTCGATGTTTCCTGAACGCATGGGACGTATCCTTCTTGACAGTAATTTGAAAGCCGACGACTACGCGGCATCCACATGGCTGACTAGCCTGAGAGACACTGAGAAGTCTATCAGCAATCTTTTTGATGATTGTGTCAAGTCTGGAAAGAAGCTGTGCTCTCTGGCCGACTACCACGGCAAAAACACGACAGGGGAGAGCTTGATGAACACTTTCAGGGAGAAGCTTGAGGTGGTGACAAGTGCAGCTAATGCTGAAGCTAACGCCACCACAACCGATTCTCTAGGTGGACAGCTCCTCCAATTCAAAAACCTCATTCTTGCAGGGCTATACTCTGCCACAGACTACCCGAGTATAGCTTCCAGGATTGAAGGCTTCTTCAATGGCAACAAGACTGCCATGTTTGCGCCAGGTGGATTAAATATCACGTCCAACTGGAATCCTTATGCCATGACTGCAAATATCGGTATTGCCTGTGTCGACTCTAGCTTCCGGGCTGAGGATCCAGATGACTTGTTTTCAATCTACCAAGCTCATCTTGCCCAGGCTTCATGGGGTGATACTCTGATGCCCACCCGAACCCGATGTGCCAGATGGAAATTTTCGCCCGCCGAGGAAATCAAGTTGGACAAGCTGAGAAGCGTCAACACCAGCGTCCCTGTTCTTGTGGTGAATGGAAAGTATGACCCTGTTACTCCTTTGAGTGGCGCCTGGGAGATTGCGGCTCAATTCAAAGGTAGTCGCCTTGTAGTACACGAAGGAGTCGGTGTAAGTGTGACCCCAAGAAAATAGTGCGTGGTTTGTACTGTTCTGGCTGACAATTTCTTAGCATGGACTCTTCTCCCACTCTTCCAACTGTACCCAAGCTATCGTTGCGGACTATTTTGTCGATGGAAAGATGCCCAAGGTCAACACCACTTGCAGCGCTGACATGACTGCATTCGAGTACGCTGAGTTTATTGCTTCGAAGGTCGCGGAGAAAGGAAATGGAGACGATGGGGATAAAGAATAGACGGAGAGTCTGGACAGTTGGATGTACGGGTGTCAATTAGCCGTACTTCGCGAGACCCTATTTAACTTGATTTACTTCATAAGCATATTTGTAAAATTCCTTGATATCCATATATAGATCTATTTGTTAAAACAATTTCTAGTGTGTTACCTGCGTTATGAAATATCAGTCATCAGACCGCCAGCAAGAGACCGGAACTTAGCTCCGATTATTTCGGAAGGCTGCCGAGAGCTTAGAAAGCAGATGGAATTATGATATAGTAACGGCGCTTAAAATGAGGCTTGGCGAGTGATTTAAGAATACAATTAAATTGGATAGATAGGAATTGTGAATTGTATAAAAGAGTGATTGAATACCTGCAACGAGTTGAGTGCTAATAAATCATCGGCCTCAGGCACAAACTCCGATCGACCCCGAAAGTGGTGTAAGCAATAACCTAGCTCCTTCCGTAAATGTTCGGTATAAAACCGCCGGCAACACCACGATACTACCTTTGATTATTTTTCTTTTCGAATTCTTCTCATCTGTTGCCTCTCCTTAATTCACCTTTTTTCAGCATGTCGACATCAACTCTATCTCAGATTGTAGATCAGCATCGCCCTGGTTTACAGCCTCTGGAGGAGCTCTACAAGCATCTCCACAGAAACCCCGAACTATCAAACCAAGAAGTCGAGACAGCAGTTACTATTGCCGAGAGACTTAAAACGATTGGTCCTGACGACTTAATCATCAAGCCTCACATTGGCGGTCATGGACTAGCAGCTGTTCTCCGTAATGGTGACGGCCCTACCGTTCTGCTTCGAGCGGATATCGATGCCTTGCCGGTTGAAGAGACAACTGGGCTGGAGTATGCTAGTACCAAGCGAATGATTCACGCTGTAAGCGGAACTGAGAAGCCTGTTATGCACGCCTGTGGTCATGATATGCATATTGTGACTTTGCTAGGCGCCGCAGCGACACTATTCTCATGCCGAGACGCTTGGTCCGGCACTCTGGTACTGGCATTCCAACCAGCCGAGGAGCGAGGTACTGGCGCTCAATCAATGGTAGACGATGGTCTATACACTGAGCACGAGGTTCCCATTCCTGATTTTGTTCTCGGGGCACATGTCAGACCACTCCGTACCGGCACGATTGGCACACGTAGAGGACTCGTCGCAACAAGCGCGGATAACTACAAAGTCACTATTTACGGCAAAGGGTCTCATGCAAGTATGCCTCATACAGCTGTGGACCCAATTGCAATCTCGGCAAATGCCATCCTAAAATTGCAAACTCTTGTGGGCAGGGAAGTAGACCCAGCAGAATCAAGTGTCGTCACTGTCACAAGTGTACATGCCGGAGATGCGGAGAATGTTATTGCAGACTCAGCCGTCCTTGGTGTCGATACAAGATCAACCACAACAGCTACACGGGAACGTTTGCTACAGCGCATCAAAGACGTTATAGAAGCAGAGTGCACTTGCGCCAACGTTCTCAAAAGTCCCGAGTTCGAACAAACTCGAGCTTTTCCTCTGACAATAAACGATGTTGCTGTCACTAAGAGGGTCGAAGAGTCATTCGCAGCGCATTTCGGGGAGGGATTGGGAAAATACGATAGAGATATGCCAAAGCTGGCATTCAGCGAAGATTTCTCGATTCTGGCGACAGCCGTCAATAAGCCTTACTGTTTCTTTACATATGGGTGTGTAGGTGAAGAGGCATGGGACAAGGCTGAAAAGGAGGGAACTATTGCTCAAACTATCACTGCTAATCATTCTTCCAAGTTTGCACCTGTCATCCATCCAACTCTTAAAACTGGTTTAGACGGATATGCACTTGGGGCTCTCACGTTCTTAACAAAGGGACAATGATATAGAAGACAGCCATAGCATTTGTCGCCAAGACCGAAGACTTGGGCAATGGTTAAATTCCCTTTCAATAAAGTAGTCCCTTAGAAACATATCTGATGTGGAGGCCAGATTCCATCAGGTTTACAACTCTCGTCGGTCGACTTTTTCGCCGCCTCAAGTAACCCTTCCAACTCTGGTCCACAGCGCCAAAGCTCCTTTATGCGTCTCTCTACAGGCATATCCCGTGACGTTAAACGTGCTAGAAGAAGTGGTGCCACGTGTTTAATGTCTATTTTTACTGGCCCTAAATGCTCCAGCGTTTCCCATAGCCAGATAAAAGGTCTGGACGACTTTAGAGATTCAACTGCCACATCATCAACATAGAGGAACACGTCTTTCCGTAAACCGGTTGGGATATCCCCTGCATCTCGGACGGTGATGAAGTGCTTCTGAAGGGATTCGGAGCTATAGTGCTGTATCCTGTGTAATCTCAATCCTCTAAAGACTGGCTCCTCAGTCAGTCCCCAGTGATAATGGAACCCGTGCGATATACAGTTTTCTAGCTGCTCTTGGAAATCCGAGTATCTGACATCTTCCTGCTTGAGGTAGAATACCACAAATCCGCAAGGCGCCACTTTCTTAGGCGAACTACTCAAGCTCATGATATGTTCTTGCCACGGCAGGGGACCTCTATGCTGTCTAAAAGCTGCTCTCTTGATAAGCTCGCGATCATAAACATCTAGAGCTTCTATAGCTGCATCACAAGCTTTCCTCTTAGCATCTTGGATGGCCCGGCAGGTTTCGAGAGCGGCCTTTTCCTCGTCTGTCGTGGCGGCAGCTAAAGCTCTATGGCGCAGGTCACTATCGGATTCAACACGCAGTCGAAACGAATGTTGTAGCATGACACTACTTCTGATGCGTGGAACGCCGCCAGTTATCAATCTTGCTTCCGTATGAGAGAGGGAACCTGGATCATGGAGAGCCTTGACAATGAGCTCAGTCATTGTTGAACCACAGATATCATAGCAAAGAGTATCTTCTTCCTCGCGGGATGGCCTGAGCAGAATAGTCCTACGTTCCTCATCGCTCAACGACGATGGATCGGCGATTGCTTTTTCGTAAAGTGCACGGGTCTCATCGTCGAGATCTAGAGGAGGCCAATGGGGCTTTCCAAGATGTTTCTGAATGTGTTCGAAGAGATCAAGAGACTCGGAAAGCTTAGAGGGGTGCGGGTAAAAATTCGATATAGTCAACATGATATAGAGTAAGTTTGGTTGTTTTGGGTAGATTTGAACTGTGTTGGTTAAATAACTTATAGGCTGGAACAAATCTGTTCCGCTGCTGCCCGCAGAGTCTGTGCGATTTAGATCGGGTCGAAGAAGAACCACCATAATTGTCACAGGGCGCAACTTCAATGTTGAGGTTGTCAAAAAACCGCGATTTAGAGGCAATAATACTCAAAGTCTTCCACTACTATGACCCCACGACTCTGCTGTTTCTGTATATTACTAAATAGTCTGTCCTCTAAACATCCAATTACATCGGTGAGATGGCCGAGTTGGTTATGGCGCCAGGTTAAGGTTAACCTTAACACCAATTTCCTGGTGGAGCAATCCTCCTGGGTTCGAGTCCCAGTCTCATCAAATGTTTCCTTTTGCTCTAAGCAAAAGTAATGTTTTTTTCTTCCTACGGTCAGATTTCTGCCTCTCCAGGGTATCTGCCCAACCATGCCCTTTCCTCTTTCTATACACGTAGATGTATAGACATTATTGTCGGCTCTCGAGAAATATGGCATGAGATGTTGATTGCGTACATGCGTTCAAGTCAGCACTCTCTAAGCATTTGCTAAGAAGATTGTAGTTGGACAATTAAAGATATCAGTTTTATAAGCAATCTTTATTACTGTCCCTTAGTTTTAGTCCTACATATGTCTGTTGATGGAGAGACCACCATCTTTTTCAATTGACGTTACTATGTATTTAGCATAACTGCCTTTCAATTGCCAAGAAGCCCGAATCCAACATCTGCCATAACTAATCAACTAAATTTTGCTGTCTGAGAAACGTTACGTTGTGTACTTTCAAATCATATATCGTTCTTGCAATCATGCTATTCATTCCGAATTGAACATTGGCGTTTGTCAGTATTTCCTAGCTCGGCCAAGCGTGTGCATGGTGATAAGAACAGGGTAGGAATATGTTGCATTGCAGTATCAGGACATGAGTATATCGGTGTAATATCAGGAAGCATCGGAAAACCTTGTGCTTAGCATTTGAGAAATATTTAGGATAAGGATCGAACACCAAATAGCATAAACAGCCTCATCTCTTATACTTTTACGTTGAGTAGGCATGTCCTTGTTGTTCCGACACCAACAAGTTGGATACGAAGCAAAACCAGGTAGTAAGCCGCTTAATCGTCTCATATCTACGAATCAGGTTCCAATTCGTCTATTGACGCAGATCACGCGTGATGAGTACGTAGTCCATTACTAAACACCGCTCAATCAATCGGCTTCCGCGGTTGCCGTCCATTCCGAGAGTTTAAATTGTCCGAACCGTCACCAGTTACGTATCTACAACAAACATAACCAAACTCCAGATACCGTCGTTACAAATCTCTAGCTATTCAAAATGAGTAAGAATACCAGCGAGAGGAGGTTTTTCAACTATCCTGAAGCTCAGGAGGGGTAATATTGCAGAATTCATTATGAGTGGGTGGTCGAGATGCTGACGTGCTTGAGTACTAGACCTCGTGTTCCTTATGCCATTGAAAGGAATCCGAATCCTGTCATCAGAGGACCTTTACTGGTGGCAGCTGCATTTTTGTAAGCTTATCATATGTCAAAACTGTATTACTTATGCTGACACGCTCAAGAATGGAATGGATTCGATTTATTCGTGAGACTGCTTGGAAAAATGCCGGTTTTGCTTCGCTCCGAAAGATCCGAACATACATTGAAAATGTTGAGCCAAGATACGACCCGACAGTTTATCCACTCGCCCTATCAGAAGCTGAAGCCAAAGAACGTGGCGAACGAACTCAACTCTCTTCTTTACAGCAGGACAATAATTCCCGAATATTTGATACTTCTAAGTTCTACTCAGCAGCCGATTATCGAGCTTTGTACCTCTCTGGGGAACTAACGCCAGTTGATGTGGTTAGAGCAATCCTCCCCCTAATTCAAATCGATGGTCCACAGCGGGGAAAGCATGCTATTGCATGGAGGGAAATCAAGATTGATCAAATTATGAGAGCTGCTGAGGCTTCGACGGAGCGATATAAGAACAAGCAACCTCTAGGTCCCCTCGATGGTGTTCCTTCAGCTATCAAGGATGATTACGATTTGGATGGATATTCTACAAGCTTGGGGTCAATGAAAGACTATGCTGAGATACCTGCCGGAGGAAAATCGTCAACAAGCTGGATTGTTCGAAAGCTTGAAGAAGCGGGTGTCGTTATTCTTGGAAAGCTTGCTATGCACGAATTTGGTTTAGGTTTGTTGTGCTCTTACTGTTATTCTGGCGTCAACTAACATCATCAGATACAACTGGAAACAATCCAAATCATGGCACGCCACCTAATCCCTTTAACCCGGGCTACTATACCGGAGGAAGCTCGTCCGGCCCTGCTTACGCTGTTAGCTCTGGACTTGTGCCTCTTGCTTTGGGAAGTGATGGTGGTGGCAGCATTCGAATCCCCGGGTCCTTTTGCTCTGTTTTCGGACTCAAGCCTACGCATGCTCGACTTACATCCTGGCCTGGTGCAAACCACTCGCCTACCTGTGCCGTTCAGGGACCTCTTGCCGTTGATATGCGGTCTTTGGCCGCTGCATATGAAGCCATTGCCGAACCGCACCCGTCCACACAATTCCCACCTTTAGCCCTCCAACCATCGCCTCCCGTTACAAAGGTCCTCGGAATCTTTGACGCATGGATATCTCGTGCAAAGCCTGGTGTTCAGTCGTTGGTTCGTGGTATGGTCGAGTCTCTGGCAGCCAAGCACGGATACACTCTAGTGCCTATCGAAATTCCTTTTCCTGCTGAAGGACAGATGGCACATGCACTGACTGTTCTTACTGATGCTTCGACATTACTCTTTGATACCAGTGGTATTACACCAGCCAACAAGATTCTTCTGGCTCTCGGTCGTACTACCCCTGCCACCGATTACCTGTTAGCTCAGAAGCTGCGAGGAATGCTTATGCAACACCTGGCCCATCTGTGGAAGACATATCCCGGTATGCTGATCATAACCCCCACAACAGCCTGCGCCGGATCTCCCATCCGCGGGGGCAAGTCCGAGTTGTCTTACGGCGTTAACGATGGAAACTACACGCTTCAAAGCATGGAATATGTCTGGCTCGCTAACTTCTGTGGCCTTCCCGCCATAACCGTCCCAGCCGGCTATGTGATTCCTGAGGGTAGTAAGTGTGCTGGTGATGAAGCTGATAGAGATACCGAGGGCAAGATCCCTGTTGGACTTATGGCAACAGGGGAATGGTGTAGCGAAGACGCGCTGTTACAGTTTGGTTTCGATGCAGAGGCTGCTGGACAGGATATTCGATGTAAGCCGCCGATTTGGGAGGATGTGATTTCTAGGGCTAAAGATGAGGCGAGGGCGAGTAGAGTTGGTGAGTAGAAACGTAGAGTAGAAGATGGAGGATGTGTTTGAACAGTGCTGTGGTGTGGAGGGGAGGATATATCCCATAGATGATTGATAGATGCAACTTCCTTTCTATAAAGTCGTGTGATGTAGTTGCAAGCCATGCCCTGATGAGGCGAGGTGCATGATTTACCTTGGCATAAGTGATCGTATTCCCTGCCGTTCTCCGCATTGTCAGCTCACGTGTCGTGGTCTGTTCGACTACTCTGAGCCTACCCCCAACTTATCAAGTTCATCATATCATTCTCATCCATCTCATTAGTGCTCATCTACGACAACTCTTCACCCTGAGCAAAATGGCAGATCAAATCAGCAATGGTGCAACTGCATCATCTACCCGTCACGAAATTCGACAGCTCACCAACTCCGACGACGACATAAAGAAAGCATGGCATCTTTGGCAGACCATCTTCCCCGACTGGCCCATCTCCGATGACCGATTCAAACACCTCCTCTTCGTACTCCCCAGATATCACTGGATTCATGAACACGGGTTCTGTCTATCCTGCATGGTCGACGAAACCACGTCTTCAAACGATGGCGCACACGGCAGAATTGCTGTCATCGGAGTCTTGCCTGAACATCGCCGTCAAGGAATTGGAAGTGCTCTTTTGGAACAAGCCAAGAATGGTCTTAGAGACGCCGCTCGTGCTGACGGAAAAGAGTTGAAGTCTTTGGAGATGGGATCTATCTTTCCGCGGTTCTGGTGGCAGATTCCGAGTACGGTCACTCAAGAGACGAAAGATTTCTTTTCGCATAGAGGTACTTGTGTTAAACTATTTTCTACAGTGTTATACTGACAAACAGGTACCTATGGCACTTCTCCCCCTATTAGGGATCTTTACAAGAGCATCACGGAAATGATTGCACCACCAGAGATAATGGACCGTGTTTCAAAAACAAAGGTCGCATTCTCTCCGTGGTCAGCAGACCTATACGAAGAATGCATGACCAAGCAACAAGCTCAATTCGTGTGTATCTCCTTCTATCCTGTCCTATCATAATCTAACGACTCCCAGAGCTGGGCAGGCATCTATCAAGCCCTCGCCTCCCGGAACCAACACGACCAAGTCCTGGTAGCTTTCGACCCAGACACAAACACGCAAATCGGATGGACTCTGATGTGCTCCTACAATTCCGCTGCCACCGACGCTTTCGCATTCTTACCTTTACTGCCCTCTGGCGAGAAGACAGGTCTCATCGCTGCTGTAGGCATTGATGAAAAGGCAAGAGGAACAGGCATCGGGTTAGCCCTTATGGTTAAAGCGATGGAGATTTTGAAGGAGAGGGGTATGGAAGGTGTTCTCATCGATGCAGTCGAGATCCGAGGATTTTACGAAAGGCTTGGGTTTGAGACATTTTGGGAATACGAGGGTTGTAGTCTAGAAATGCCTTGATAGGGTTGGCATGAATAATGCCAATGGTAATTAGCATATCGGAGAACAAACACCGATAGCGAAGGATCATCCTACTTATATCACGCAATGGTCCGCCCCGATTTTGAAGCTTTTACATGATAAATAATTTCTTTATTAGGAAGCTGCTTAAAAACCAAGGTTGGTATCTGCTGATCACTTCTTGAAGAGCTTAGCTTCTGTTGGAGCTATCAGTGCAAGGGATCGATACCCCGCCTTTGATCACCGTCTTGATGATGTCCTCTACGCCTTCTTATCGTTGTTTCTCAGCTTCAATATGTCTTCTGATTGGTCAGAATGCGTGTGACCTGGTTTGAATACAAAGTCAATGTCGCATTGGCGTGTTTGCCGTGGTAGTTTGTCTATCGTGGCAGCGGAGGATTAGACTTCCGTTTAGTAGTATTAAAGCAATCCATTACCTTGCAATTACTTCCCTCTCGCCAACACCTTGTTCATCTAGGAGGCTTCAACTGACGACTACAGAGTCAAAATGGGCCAACTACAAGTTCTGGCTGCTCTATTGAGCGTGTTTCCACAAATCGGATACTCCCAACCGTGCGAGACTCCCTATCCTCCTCAATTGCAACCTTTACAATCCAGGCAATTCTCCAATGACTTGGGCGCTGTTGCTAGCGAAAGCGAGATATGTAGCACCATCGGAGTGAATGTCTTGCGAGATGGCGGTAATGCGGCAGATGCCATGGTCGCAACAGTTCTTTGCGTGGGAACAGTTGGTGAGTTCAGAGCCCTACCGTGTTGAAACCACGCTGACTTCTGAAGGCATGTATCATTCGGGTATCGGCGGAGGAGGCTTTATGCTCATCCATAAGCCAAACGGAAAAAATGAATCACACCCATATGAATTTGTCGATTTTCGTGAGATGGCGCCCGCGGCTGCTACAGAGAACATGTTTAAGAACAATGTTAATGAAAGTATATCTGGCGGCAAAGCAAGGTATGCATATGAAATCCGTTCCAGCCCACACAACTAATAGTCGTTCAGCGGCGTCCCAGGCGAACTGCGAGGACTTGAACATCTACACAAGCAATATGGCAAGCTGCCCTGGTCCCAGCTCGTGCAACCAGCTATCAAAGTTGCACGTTACGGCTTCCCAGTCAATAACGATACCATGAAGTATATGAAGATGACATACACAAAGTCTGAAAACGAAAGCTTCCTCGTCAACGACCCAGCTTGGGCAATTGACTTTGCACCCTCTGGAAAGCTTGTCAAAGTGGGCGAAAAGCTCACACGTAAAAGATACGCTGATACCTTGGAGGCAATTGCTGCTGGCGGAGCAGATGTCTTCTACGAAGGTGCAATGGCTGACACAACTATTCGGACGCTCAAACGCGAAAAGGGAATCATGACGGTTGAGGATCTCAAGAATTACTCTGTGGCTATTCGCGAACCTTCTCAGATTAACTACCGAGGTGGAAAGGTCACGAATGGCTCTGCTCCTTCAAGTGGTGCAGTAGTTGCAGCAGCTCTGAATATTCTGGATGGATATGACTTCCTCGGCGATCCAACACGAGTCAATGATAGTACTTACTACATTGATGAGGCGTTTAAATTCAGCTATGGCATGCGCACCAATCTTGGCGATCCAAGCTATTTAGATGATATGGCACAATATCAGATGGAGATGTACTCCAACGAAACCGCCCAAGAAGTCCGTGCCAAACTGGATGGCCGACCTCTTAAGCTCGATCAATATGATCCCAAGGGTCTTGAGAGTCTGGATACGCCTGGAACATCCCACATCGTCGCCATGGACTCATCAGGATTGGCTATCTCACTCACCACCACAATCAACCTCAACTTCGGCTCAAAGGTCATTGTCCCAGAAACAGGCATAATAATGAACAACGAGATGAACGACTTTAGCATCCCAGGCGAATCCAACCAATTCGGCTTCATCCCAAGTGAAGCCAACTTTATCCGCCCAGGCAAGCGTCCTCTTTCAAGCATAAGCACAACCATTGTCGAAGGACCCGATGGTCAGGTCTCGCTTGTAACTGGATCTGCGGGCGGCAGTCGAATCATCACAGCGACTGCACAGGTTGTGCTCAATGCTATTGATAAGAACATGACTGCGCATGAGGCACTTGCTGCACCTAGACTGCACGACCAGCTTGTTCCTCGAACAGTTACTTTTGAGTACGCTTTTGATAATTCTACTGTTGCTTATATGAAGGAAATTGGGAATAATGTCACTTGGGTTGCGCCGGGATTGAGCACGGCGCAGGCTTTGAGGAGATTGATGAATGGTACTTTTGAGGCTGCCGGAGAGCCACGACAGTTGAATTCTGGAGGTTTTTCGACTTGATAGAATATTTGAGATACTATAGATATTGAATAGCGAAACTTTGAAATGCAAGGATATACCTTGTAATAGTCTTTATGGCTGCCTGCGTTTTTGCCCAATGTTGGGAGAAGGCTGAGTAAAAGTCTATTGAGTGGGACACATTTGTAGTTTTGACTGAAAAGAGTGAATGCTATTAGTAATTTTGAAGCTTACGTATCACCGAGTGGGAGAGGAAGGAATGGACGAGCGTTTGTGTTTGTGATATCAAAAAACGACGTTTAAATCCGAGCCATGAATAAAGTCTCCACGTTTTAGCAGCGAACTTATACAAACACCGTAAAGGGCCCAACTGCTATTTTGTTACACGATGAACTGTCTTCAGCTGGTTCAAACAAAGCTTAATACCTTAATTCCGTTCTGCGTTTCAGAATCCATGTAAACACGACTGAAACTCGTCTTTTTTCGCCAGCCAAGCTTCTCTACATGTTTCAGATTCAGGGTATCTAAGGAGTACCCAGCGAGTGTTTCGCCAAGAAT
Source organism: Fusarium nelsonii (assembly GCA_014898925.1). Classification (NCBI taxonomy): domain Eukaryota; kingdom Fungi; phylum Ascomycota; class Sordariomycetes; order Hypocreales; family Nectriaceae; genus Fusarium; species Fusarium nelsonii. The sequence goes on along the minus strand of JAAVUC010000148.1, from coordinate 60,522 downwards.
CAACACCAATGATTTCACAAGAATTTAACTTTTAAGCCTTTATGATGAAAAGAATAAACAACCTAAAAGACACGTTTCGAATGGTAACAACGTTGTCTCCGATGCTCCAAAAGGTCGTGTGCCTCTATTCTGAGTGACGACTAGGTGTCAATTGCATGCATCTTCATCATCCAATCACAAGGCAAGATGGCCGAGCGGTCTAAGGCGCTGTGTTCAGGTTCTATTCGAACTAGTAACGATTCGCAGTCTCGAAAGGGGCCTGGGTTCGAATCCCAGTCTTGTCAGGTTTCTTTTTCTTTTGTCTTTTTCTTGTCCGGATTTGTAAACAACATTGAGTAAGGCTTGGTGGCGTAGATGTTGACTGACGCAAGCAGTATTCTTGGCTGATAAGCACTACTGTTTGTAGAAAGTGTCATGTCTTACAACATGAGATGCTTTACCAATGACGATATAAGTTTTCCGATAAATGATGTCGATGGGTTACGCGTAAATTGATCATATAATCTGTTGGAAACTGCTATCCGGCCATTCCGTCAATTGAGTTGCGCGTACTGTAATATCCAAGGCATCTTGGCTGCATTACAGCCACAATTAACATCAACAACTTCTCTGTCAGTTGTAGCCATCTTGTACTCGATGATACTTGTTGTTCAGTGCGGCAGAAAGTAAAATTACGAACTGCGGTATTTCAATTAGTTCTATCAATTAGTTCAGCAACTGTTAAACAGAGATGGTAGTTCATATCAGTTGAGATCGAATACTTTACGCCACGTGCAACTACCGATAAGATATCTAAGAGCATAAATGCAAGCTTATTTCAACACGTGCGCCAACCAGAGGTTTACTTGGCGCCCAGGAGATAGGCTATTAATCTCATTCCAGCAAGCCACCCTTGTTCATTGTAACGCATCACTGTACCCCAGGTCATGGCGCTAAAAGACCACTATAACCGCAAAAGAGTACCTGGACTACAGTACATTCCCTGCTCAGGTTCCTGTTCCTGTGGCACTCCGTGCTTCAAAAGTGTGTGAGAATGTTAGAACGTTTGCCAAGAGCTCTACAAGCAAGGTACTTTCTTTTAAGCCACGAATTCCATGACGGAAAGCCAAGCTCCGGATGAAACTGGTTGCTACTTAAGCTCTTGGGTGTCACCACATTTTGTTTCCCTTTTGTTCTCAACCTCACTTCAACTTCTTTGTCTTGAGTCTATTCATCATGATCTTCCCCTCCTCTTTAGCGCTGCTCTCGTTGGCGACTAGCGCTGTGGCCAGCGTCGTTCCACAGGGCGCAAACACCTGGAAAACACTCGAGTCGATACCAATTGCCCCGCGACAAGAACACGGCGTAGTCGCCCTTTCAGAAAAGACGGTGGCCATTATTGGTGGAGTCGTCCCCAATCGCGAAGCCAATGGAGTCGAAACTACAGCGCTTATGCAATTCTATAACACGCGCTCAAATTCATGGCGACGACATGTTACCGAAGCACCCGTCAAAACCAACCATCCCAATGTCGCCGCCGTCAATGGCAAGATTTATTTGCTAGGCGGTCTTTCAGATATCGATAACGGTGCTTGGCGAGCATTTCCTGGGTCATGGGTGTACAACCCTGACCTTGACGAATGGACAGAACTAGCACCTATTTCAGATGATAAGAAGAGAGGAAGCGCTGCTATGGGTGTTTACAGAAATACTATCTACATGGCGGGAGGTATGCGCACCCTCGAATTAACTGGTCCAGGTGGAGAGCAAGACACAGTCGATTTTGTCTCAGCGTTCGATACCAAGACTTCAAAATGGCTGGATCTTCCAAAGGCTGCACAAACCCTTCCCGAAGGCCGTGACCACGCAGCCTCTGCCGTTGTCGGCAACAAATTCTACGTTCTAGGCGGCCGTCTCCATGGTCTGCGCAACGTAAAAGATACAGTTTTCATCCTCGATCTTGATAATCTTGAGCAAGGCTGGACGACCAGCAAAGCAAAGATGCCCACACCCCGCGGCGGAGTCGTATCAGGCACTGTCGGCAAGAAGATTTATGTTCTTGGAGGAGAGGGAAACACTGCTTCCGACTCGGAAGGAATTTTTGACCAGATTGAGGTCTTTGATACAGAGACTGAGACGTGGGAGGAGGTTGGCAAGATGGCCTTGCCTAGACATGGTGGACAGGCTGTTGCTGTCAAAGGCGGCATTTACCTTCCTGGTGGAGTGTGGCTGAAGGTGGTTCACCCGTTGATACTTTTGATGTTTACTGGCCATGAGCTGTGTATTTTTGTAGCCTGAGATTTAGCATGTTATGAATTTATGATACCATTTGTGCAAGTTGTCTCGTTCAGGTATCTTAGAATGGGAATCAATGCTAACCAATGAGGAACTTTGGTTGTACTTATCCGTCCATCCATATACATTATATTATCTAACGTTGACAGACACAAAGCCTTCAGTATTGTCTCAGGTGGGTTACATAATAATCCGCACATGCTAAAGGCATGACAGAAATAATAGCCTAAGTCCTCTACTAAATCATTCGAAGTTATCCTAAAGTCTTTTGTCATCCCTTATACTTTAGTATAGTGGCAGGATCAGTATCCGGATTAATTCCTGAACCGCCTGGGTCTCTATAGGACTAGTGATGCAACCACAGACGATCCTTCAGCTGACACTGACAATCTAACCGAAATGCTATTACAAATCTGATTTTCCAACTGCTTTACAACCTATCGCAAAATAGACAGAGACGGGTTCCTGGGTTTCCTCTCTGGAAAGAGGTGGTCAGCGAACTAATCGAGCCGCACAGCTGACATTCTTGCCAAGGCGGTGGATGAGATCATCTCACATCGAGGAAACACTCCAGCGCTTCCGAGGTATGTTAAAGGTTGGGGCGCTTTTGCCCAACATCAAAATCCCTGAACAGCTGAGGTTGCTTTAGCCCTCATTCCACTTGTGTCGTAAATCTTTAGGCTCCGTGATATTCCCGTAGGTCCTACGCCTCAATATGATACAAAGACTAGTCTCGTGGCTAGGTGAAGCTTACATCCCCATCCATTCCATTGCGGAAATAACACAAGTCCGAGCAACTACATGTCTCAAAGTCCCAAGGAACCTTTGAAAAATTAGCTCAAAACAGGAGAGATTTGCTCCAGGAAAGGTGTGAGGGTCACATTAGGGTCAGGCTGCCAATCACGACTTCCATGAAATCTTACATATATGTCTCGATTCGGTCTGTTCTTCATTGTAAGAATGTAATTCAACCGGAAGCCATAAGCTTACGAGTGTGCTCGTCATGACTTGACATGAAGCAGCGAGGAGTAAGCAGGGAAATGAATCGTCGATATCGTCTTGAACGAATACGAGAGGCTGATTCTTTAAAACGTTATTAAAAAAACTATAAAGTCGTATATGTCTCTCAGATATAGAGGGACTTGTAGTTGAATAGACTTTATCGTGATATCAACTCAGGATGAAGACTCTTCAACACTATCTTCACATCTCCCTCTTCGTGGGAACATCCCTCGCAGCCCGGGGAGGTCACTGTCCACCTCTCGGTCCTGTCCTTCCACCTCCTCTTCATCCCAGCAGTCATTCAGCCGTCAAAGCCGCCATAGACAAGATTCAGGATCTTCTCTCTTCTGACACAGAGTCCCTTGTAAACTCTTCAGTCGCAGTCGCCATCAAGTCCACCTATGAAGATGACTACATGTTTGAATTCGCCAGCACACCTCCCAACGTCGACCCTCGCGGTGTTGACAAGGTAGACTCCGATACTGTCTTCCGCATGGCCAGCCTATCCAAAGTATTCCCTGTTCTCGCTCTGTTGAAACAGCACAATGTGAACTTTGACGATCCTGTTACAAAGTATTTACCTGAGCTTAGAGCTCTCAACAAGGAGGCGAGGAAGAACGATGCTGTTTGGGCTGTGGATTGGGATGAAATTACTATTGGGGCTCTGGCTTCGCATCTTGGTGGGATACCAGCTGATTGTAAGTTTATCAAACCTTGGAGTTTCAGCGTACTAACATTACCTAGTTGCAGCTGATGTTTCGCCATATGGAGACTGGACACAGCTTGGATTTCCTCCTGTAGACCCATCCAAAGCGCTTAATTGTTCAGGACTTCTTGGTCTTCCAGCATGCAGCAAGAAAGGTATGTCTCTCAGCCTTGACTCTGAAGCCTAACCTAATGCAGGAAGTTTTTTATGAACGCTTTGGAGGAAGACCCCCGGTATATGCCCCCTTTGAACCAAACACAGTCTATTCAAACATTGGCTTTGCTTTGATAGGATTCATCATCGAAAAACTCAGCGGTATGCCCTCTGGAGAGTACATCAAGAAACATATTTGGGATCCTGTCGGGATGAAGCATACATACGACAAGAAGCCTGATGATTCCTTGGGCTTCATTTTCCCTGGGGATTTATGGTGGAACGCAACTCTTGGCTATGGAGACCCGTGAGCGATTCCCTTCTTGATTAAGAATTGTTTACTAACTCGTGGTAGTGCTGGTGTTTACTGGTCTTCTTTGAATGATATAATGGCCTTTGGAGATGCCATCCTGCGCTACGAACTGCTTAGTCCAGCACAAACCAGAAAATGGATGAAGCCAGCTGCCAGTACTTCTTCAACAGGTATTCTTATTGGTGAACCCTGGGAAATCTTCCGCTCCACCAATGTCACCAAAGACGGTCGCCTCGTTGAGTTCTACACCAAGGCCGGTGACATCAATTCATACCACTCTCTCATGGTTCTTATCCCTGACTATAACTTGACTGTCACTCTTCTTGACGCTGGTCCGGGTGAAGTCGGCGGCGCAGAGCTTCAGCTATGGTTTTCCAGCATCGCTCAGACACTACTCCCCGCCATCGAACAAGCTGGCAAGGACGAGGCGGAAGAGAAATACGCCGGTACATACTCTGACGCCAAGACTAATTCATCCCTCACTCTTTCTGTGGACGATGAGTCCGGATTCAGTATCACAAACTGGACAGTTCGAGGCGTTGATATCGCAAGCACATATGGCAGCATCGATTTACCGCCTGTATTCCCCACACCTCCAGGACTCGTTCGTTTCCGTCTGTATCCCACAGGTCTTAAAAGCGATACAGAAACTTCATGGCGGATGATGTTCACCTCAGGTACGGCGGAGGAAATAGCTGAGCAAGAGACTTTGTTTGCATGGCCCGATGCTACCTGTAATACCTGGGCTTCCTTGGATAGGATTGTGTACCAGCTTTTGGCGCATGAGCATTTTGTGTTTACAGAGACTGGAGAGGGCAGTGACAGACGGGCTGAAAAGCTTGAACTTGTTGGGTATAAAGTCAAGTTGGAGAGAGAGGTTTGAGTCATTGGTGTCTCAATTGAACCTTAGACTCGGAAGAGAGCCGATGGATGACTTAGTCAACTCAATGAATAAGGGACCGGGATATCGTACAACAATCAATAAAAATCTCGGAGAAAGTATTGGGGATATCCCTACCTTGGGGTAGCAACAAACTTGACTGGGCTTACATTAGTGCCGTAGGCAGAAGAAAGACAAAATAACTGAGTCAATTGAGTCTACAAAACATCAAAAAATATATCCCTGTATTCTTACACCCCAGATTCCTTCTGCCTGCCTCCGCAGTACTAAACTAGCCTGAACTGATAGCGTAAACCCCGCACGATAATGGCTCCCTTCCTTCTGCGCTGATCGCATAAACTCCTTCCTGATCGAGTCTACTCAAGCGGAGTCTCATTCATACGATCTCAACGTTTGCCGATAAGTAAAAGTATCTCCAGTTTCGCTGCGGCTCTAAAAGTGAGGCCCGGCAAACTTGCTTTCGACGTCGGTGTTATAAAGATCGGTAGTTCCCTCTTTCATGGCTCCTTTTTGGTTGTATTCTCACCACCAATTGTATCCATCATGAGATCCTCATCATTATCTCAAGCCGTGGCACTGAGCTTGTCTCTTGTGTCTGGTGTCCATCCTCTAGCCGTCACACCCAGATCTCAAGCCATCGCGCGAAGTGAAGACTCAGATGAACCTCAACTCAAGATCCCTGGTCTTCCTATGCCAAATGCCACAAAAGCTTACTGGCAAGATCCTCCTCACCGCATCGCCAACCACCGCACAACCAAAGACCTACCCACATCCCAGGTCTTTGACTATGTCATCATCGGCTCAGGTATCTCAGGCGCTGCTACAGCCCACAAGCTACTGGACCGCGATCCAGAGCTGTCTATTCTTATGATTGAAGCGCGCTCTGCAGCGTCAGGCGCATCGGGTCGTAACGGCGGGCACTGCAAGGCTGGCAATTACAACGGCGTCAAGGCTTGGGTTGAAGAGTACGGCGAGGACGATGCGCTAATAATTAGCAACATGGAGCAGGACTGCGTCAACGATGTCCGCGAGTTTGTAAAGTCGCATAATGTCTCAAGCGACTTTACAGATGTTGAGACGGCTAGTCTTTACTGGACAAAAGACTCTTTCGACACAGCTGTCAAAAACATTGAGTTTATGCACAAGTTGGAAGAGAAGAGACCGAACGATGTTCCCAAGAATAAGAGAACCATCTGGAAGGGTCAGGATGCGCGCGATTACTGGAAGTGGCCTGAGATCGTGGGTGCTGTGACATTCCAAGCCCACACTCAGAACCCGTATCTCACCGTCTGTGCCATGCTAGAGCACAGTCTCAACAAGGGTCTCAACTTACAAACAAACACCATGGCTCTTAACCTCAACCAGCTCGGCAAAAGCAAGAATGGTGCTAAATGGGAAGTCAAGACCAACCGAGGCACCGTCAAGAGCAAGAATGTTGTCCTTGCTACAAATGGCTTCACAAATGCTTTACATCCAGGTATCGCCAGCACGAACTTCACCATGCCAGTACGAAACCAAGTCGCCGCCGTAACGCCCGAAAACAATGCCACAGACGACAAGGTGTTTGAACGTAGCAACAGCGTGGGCGATCTTCATAGCGGAAATGTCTACATCGCTGCTCGCCCACCTGGTTCCAAAGACGCAGGAAGCATTGTCATTGGCGGCTCTACTCAAATGTCTCCCACAAGAGAGCGATGGATCTCGGATGATAGTTCCATCAACGACCAGATCGCTTACGTTCTGCACGGCGCAGCTCGTACCGTATACGGTTACAAGAACTGGGGCGAGTCCACCACCGTTATCCAGGACTGGACGGGTATTGTTTGTGAGACGCCTGATGAGTTTCCCTTGGTGGGTGAAGTTCCAGCCGAGGATGGTCTCTGGGCTATCGTCTGCATGAATGGTCACGGTATGGCTTGGGCGTACCGTAGTGCTGAGGCGCTTGTTGATATGATGACCACTGGAAAGACTCCGAAGTGGTTCCCTGAACAGTTCAAGGCTCAGCGTGCTTGGGAGGTTAAGGGCTATGACGAGTTGTAAGCCTTTTGTATATAGATATATAGACTTTTCAATGTATATTATGATTATTGATAATATTATCCGCGCCATAGGATTGCTGTTTACCATAAATCCAAGACAACAATTTGTGAGAGCTGTCTGCAGTTCTTGTCTATAATGGCGCAGACATTTCAAAGCTCATATCATAGTTGAAGAAGAAATCGCCCGCCAAGTCAGGAAAGAAATTATCAACGCCTGATATCCCAGCATCAACACTCTGGTCCATGCCAACACCCAGCGGCAACCCCATATCCGCCGGAACATCAGGTTTCAACGTCTGTGCCATTCTCTCCAGTCCACTGGTCATCAGATTCGCCAAATGCCACTTTCCAGCAGGCTGCGAGCGAAACTGTTGTACCAAACCAGTGATCAAATCATACACTTTATCTCTCTCAATAAGATCGTGGTACTTTGTGGTGACTTTGGTGAGAAACATGGATGCAAAAGCTGTCATAGAGTGGACGTATGATGGCATGCCGACTATACCAAGTGTGATATCTGGATCGTTGAGGAACTTTTCGATGATTGTCGTCGCTGCTTTGATGGCGTTCAAGGCACAGTCGAGGAAGTAATGTGGAATGTGATCGTCTTTAGATAAGCCGCGAAACACGTGTGAGTATAGATAGAGTTGAGCAAAGTTGTAGTGAAGAATAATGCCTTTCCGTGGGAAACCACCAATGCCAGGCCATCTCTCTGAAAGTTGTTAGATGGAAGACATCTTGACAAATTATATCTAATGACATACCTTGTACTTGATCCGTCCAAAAAGCGAACCATTGATCAAGCTGTATCCTAAAATGCGAAATATGATTCAAATGCAACCTTGGAATCGGTTTCCCCTTGTTCCCGCTAAAGAGCTCTCTGATACTTCTCAAGATGCTGACAACGGTGGCTTGGCTCAACAAGCGTCTGTCTTCTTCATTCGAAACAGCAGAGTGGAGAAAGTCTATAGCTCCTTGTGTCGAAGCATCTTCTTGTACTATTGACGGTCTTCCATACTGCGTCGCGAGCTGCTGATCGCAAACACAAAGGATATACCAAATTCTCGCACACTCTGCATCTTCTGTACTAGACTTCTCAATAGCTCTGTCGTAACTGTTGTGAAGATCGAATTCAGCAGCTCGTCGTATGGCGTGGCCAGATAACATCCATGATAGATCGCTCAACCAGTAACAGCCGATGCACAAAGCTCGTAGGTAGTCCCTACTGAGTCGTCTTTCGAATATCGACGTTTCAAACAGTCTTCTGAATTCGGAGCTGCAGATTGGATACAGATGATCGGCAGTAGAATCATGAAGAGCGGCAACTGTAAGAACTGCTACAAGTAGAAACTGACTCTTCTGTCGTAGCGCTTGCATCGACTCATAAGGACATCCGATGAGATAGATATAAGGATCCAGGCGTCTTCGGTAGAATTCGAAAAGTCTTTCCGCGTCCGGTAATGATATCAAACCCTTTGTTATGACATCGTCAATGCCTTGGTTTTGCTGAGAATCGATATCATCCGGAGATCGAAGAGCACGAAGCTTAGTAAGAGTATATAGTGAGTGAATCGGAGCATATGGCAGATCGTCATCTTCTGGCAACGGCTTGGGTGAATTATCACGAGATGGGACGTGATGGCCTTTGTTTGATTGGCTGGGTGATTCGTCTTTTGACCCTTCTGCTGGTGCAAAGGATGAGCGTAGAGGCGGAAGTTCTAGATCAAGTTTGCCAGCCACTTGTTTTAGAAAGTTGTGCATCTGCTCGAGATCTTGTGCTACGTCTTGGGATGTCCTGCAAGTTATAAGTAATGGTTTTTTGGATGAAATGGTAACAACGTACTGTGACTTTTCATCGAGAATAGTTTGCAGACTCTTACCCAAGACACAACACAAACCCTTTTCCGCACATCGTCTACAAGGCGGGCCATTGCCATCGAATAAGCACTTGATCTAATCAACAGTTAATATCAGCATCCTTCCATTTTTTATTCAAACTAACTTTTTGTCTCCGACACGCTGTACAAGCTTTGACTTTTCGCGAAATCAAGGGAGGGAATTGCTGTTCCCCATTTTCGGCTTCAGACCAGCTTCTTTTTGACATGACGCTGCGTTTCACAATGACGGCTCGATGTCTTGGGTAAGAGTGCTGTTCATATATTAACCGCGTCTGGTTGGCGGAGGAGTCGAGATGCTGGGTCTAGATGGAGTTAGTTGCTGATGTTACCCTCGTAAACGCGGGGTTTAAATAATCCGCGGCGCCATCCGTCCGAAACTTGACGATATTCCCGGTCTAGCCGGTGTATGCGAATACAAATTATTCACTATATCGGAGCCTCGATAGACTCTCCACCTGTTCATGCAGGCCGGAAGTGGGTCTTCATAAGAAATAAGCCGTTAGAATACGGAGTAAAGCTGGTGGCTCATATCCACTTTGTCCGGCTGCCAAACACTACTGGCTTGGTACTAATAACACGCGAAAAGAAAATGATCACAGTTTTTTTTTCATGTAAAGGATTATCTATTCCTATACTAAGGTTAGATCTTTCTCTATTTACTTCTTCTTAATTCTCCTGTAGATATCTTGGCTTGTCAGGATCATACCCAACAAGACAGTTAACAGTCTCGTTACCCTCACCACTATCATTGATCTGATTTCCCTTGGGCCCACGCCACTTCCCAGTCAACTTGATATATCCATCCATAGCATTGTTTAAAGTATGTCCAATTTCCAGTGCCTCAGCAGCACGCGTATGAGAGTAATAAGTCAATAAGCTCTGCGCCGCCTTCCGCTCTCCCTGCTGAATCATGGTCAAGGCCGTCTTCTCAACCCACCCATCAACCTGAGCGCGAGATGCAGCCTCAAACTTCTCGTACATCTCTGTGACAATGGGGTGATACTTGTTCGGCTCCGAACACATGTAGTACAGCACTCGCTTGAAGATGCGGTCAGCGAATTCGGAAGCTTCTTGAAGTTGGTAATCTGGGTTGAGGAAACTGCTTGATGCTCCGGTGGTCAAATAACGATGTTCGCTAAACTCGGGAGGGATGGATTGAACACCGAGCCACCATGGTACGAAAGGTGCAGCGACAGAGGTGGCCGGGGCATTCCAAATTCGCAGCATGTCTCGGTCGATGCCATCGTGGAGACTAACAATTTGACCATAACCAGCCTCATCATCAGCAATGCGAGGATCACGAACCCTTTCCATCAACTTGGCTTCCGTCAGAGGAACCATCTTGAGGGTAGCATTTTCCAAGGCTGCCTGAGACATGAACTTGTATCCTCCATCGCGAGCCTTGTAGCGGGGATCTTGAGGACCATAGGCGTCGAAGATGTTGAATGGCTTTCCCGACGTTTCGTTCCACCAGCCTTTCTCAACAGCAAATGAAACAATATTGTCTGAGCCAGCATAGTCGGGGTTGTCTTTGAAATCGGTAGGAAAATTCTCGATATAGCCTGGGTAAAGGACCTTGACTTCATTTGCGTCAAGACGCTGCGCAGCCCAAAGTTTCTTGCCACCAGCCATCTCCCAGACAACCCATCCCTCATCTTTATCAGCAATGAGATGAGAGTTTCCACCATACGTAGCTTCGCCGTATTTTGCCATCAACTCTCCAATGATTTCAACGCCTTCACGAGCAGTGCTAGCTCTCTCCATAAGAATGCGCGCAAAATCACTGTACTGCACACCTCGCTGAGGATTCGGTGTCATCTCGAGAAGCTCATCGCGATTGTCAGCCCAAACATCTCTGACAGTGACACCCTTCTCATTCAGGCCACCATTCGTCAATGGCGCGGGAAACCCCTCAAAGTCGGAGTATTCCATGCTCATGTACCGGAAAGTGTGGTTCACTTGAGGAATCTGGAAGAGCTCTCCGGGAAAGATGGCATCTTTGGTGACGCCGACGGTGACGGTTGAATTAGGTGGATGGTCTCGGGCCGGGAATAATTGAAGCCAATGACTAGAAACTTCTTCTCCGGTGCCTCCTACCATAACACTGCCGTCCCGGGTGAGATTCTTGCCGACGTAGAAGGCATAGCTGGCTGATGCTGGACAGGCCAGCCAAGTGACCACTAAAGCAGCGTAGCCGATCATGACTCTTGATACGATAGCCGCGATAGAGGGTTCAATTGAGACGGGAAGGAAAAAGAGCTCAGATGAAAAGAGCGCAAGTGTACCATCGCGGCTTACAAGTGTATATAGCTTCGAATGGCCCACACGTGATCGTCGCTCAATTACTGAGTAGGGTTACATGAAGCCGACATTAGCAGCGTGAACTCTCCCCGCAAAGAACCTTGGCACGGCAAAAAATACCAGGTTCATGCTAGCAGGAGGATCAAGCTAAGAGCGAGCGTTGGAGAAATGGGCCAATTCTTATCTCTAATGAGGCATTTGCTTGGAGAGGAGCTATCACTAGGATAATACATCGGCGAACTTATTTGAGCTATTTACTACGATCATCGAATCCGGGTCTGATAGGAATTAGGCGAAGACACATTGATAACAGAAATAGACTCCGGTATTAGTAACATGGATACTCATATTGTGGAATCTTGCGAAGGAAAGGTAAGCCTCAAGATAGACATAAGCGTCTATCTGTACCTGATCAATCTCGTGTTAAGATCAACAAAAACACATATTAGAAGATCCCGTCTTTCTTCTTTCCGGGAGCCGTGGAGTATTTTCCCATGTAAATCTCAGCAACTGTCTTGGCGCTACCCATATGGCCTTTGCTTGATCGGACAATGTGCGGTTGTGGTTTTTTTGTCCCAGATACCAGGCGATAGCAACGACCAAAGCATAAGTAAGAAGCGGCATCACAATGAAACTAGTGCGAAATGCAGAGGGTTCTGGCACCATGCCGCTGCCTTCTTCCTTTGGGTTGTTCAAAAACGGCAATGCCCAAAAGGTCTGTTTTGTCAGTCTGGATGTTGCGATTCCATAGTAAGAAGCACATACCGCTAAGAAGCTGACTGGCGTGAAAAGGACGGTGACAACTGTGAATACATAGATAGCTTGGTTCAACGCCATCGCTTTGGTGGCCTCGCGGAGAGACGTTGCATTGAATAGCTACGAGTCTCAGAGTCAGTGGCAATGTCATTCATGCCGGAATGCAGAAAACATACCCCATCGCGAAGACTATTGATCTCTGCGGTCTTCTTTCGAACTCGCCTCTGTAGGACTTCAGCGCTGTTTCTTATGTGGTTATCGGTAGCATCAAGATTCTCCTTCAGAGCAGGAGAAAAGTAAAAGGGATATCTGAATCCTGGTTCTCCTCGCAACTCTTCAATACTCGGGATTATTTCTTCTATCCACTCTTCCATGATCCTAAGAAGCTGGAGGGCAACAAAATAGTTCTTGGATCGGTCGAAAGACTTATCGAACATGAGGTCTTCCACTTGGGTTTGGTCATCAAGGTCACCCAACTAATTCCAGTTGTTAGTACAGTTCCATTGGAAAAAGCAGGACTGGCAATCAGCTTACGTACATCAACATGAATAAGTTCGTTTATGCCGTCTAGAGTCTCACCCCAAGCTTCCATAGCGCTGTCAACGGCTCTACAGATCTCGAGCAAAAGATGGATGATAGGTATTATGTCCTGGTGTGCTTTTAACCCATACCGGCTCCAAATCATCTCAGCATCACGGCCAGAATCCAAATGACGATCCTTTATCTCCGGCCTCATATCGTCATCACTCAAGATCAAGATATGGAATAGGTCTAGACTTGTTCGATGGAATCTAAGGGTTATTCGCGCTCGTGTTTCTTGAAAACAAACCAGCTGTGGTCCTTGTCGAACAGTCACATTTTGTCTCTCAAAGAACAGACAGTTGGTGTGATGCCGATAACCAATGAGTTCCTGGCGGACTGGTCGAGAGTAACGAATTTGCCAATAGATAACAGGATCGAAATCATCGCGCTTGCATCCACCCTCGAAATCACCGGAAAAGAAGGATGTTGACCTGCCGACATCCGAAATATCGATTTCTGGTACACTGAAAGGTTGATCGTTGCTGAGCGCGGTAGCGAAAACATCTAGCGGAAAGTACCGCAGACCCTTATGATGATTGCTTGACGAACAGTAGCTTAAGAGCGATAGATCAGTTATGGATTCCGCCATCAAAGAATAGAATCAGAGGAAATAAAGCAAACGAATTTTTTCTTCGCGGACACTTACACGACTTTCCCCCTGCAGACGTCGTTGAATGCCGGGGTCGCGTCTTGATGTTCACACACTTCTGCAGCCATCACTGGGACAGAAGAGTCATTTTTGGCTGCTTCAAAACACCAACGATGCCACAAATCCTCATATCCATCAATTTCATGCAATCGATTTGGGTTTGAAATTTTAGCAACATTATTCCGATACGCCTGCCCAACAGAGGTCCAATGTACTTGAATTGCCGGGGCGCGATTGTTGTAGCTTTCAAGTACGAATTGCTGTGTCCATCCCGGATGGCGGTTTCGAGGCCAGGCACGCAGAATACTTCCTTCTGCCTTTTCCGCCTCCTTACCAGCGTCGCTTCCCGCTTCGCTATCCCACGCGAGCTTTACGATTTTGTTATTGTCCGTTACGAAATGCATTGTTCTTGCTCCGTAGTTGAATATTATCAAGTTATCGATACAATTTGCACCAATACCCAACTGAAACAGCATTCTGTCCCTAATTAAATTAAGGAACTCGCCTTCTACTCGGGGCGAAAGGCATTCGCCTACATGACTCTCGTTGTGTGAGGAGCCATTCTGTGCCTCAATACTGGATTCCCCTGGCCAGCCATCACTATTCGACCAGGCACCTGCAATGACAGCCGGTCGTTCACTCAAGTGTATTGTTCTGCGACGTAATTTGTCGCCTGCTTGTTGGGATCGCTGTCTCCAGGGGGGCAGATTGTCGTCATCTTTGGGCTGCTCGGCGGGCGCCGGTCTAACAATGCTTTGCTCCTGAGCATACTGTATGTTGTCATGTATGCTTGCTGTCATGTCCCTCGCTCCTGCTTCAGTTCGAAGGCCAGGCGTCTCGAATTCAGTGTTATTTGTTGGGCCACAGTTTGTCAACTCAAAGCTGGTCATCGAGGCTCTTTTTTGCAAAGACATGTCATTCCTGTTGCTTGGCTCGAGACTGAATAGTTGTAACCGTGAGTGGTAAAAAAAATACAGGGGAGCATTCCCAACGTCAGCGTGTTTTCATCGTCGTTTTATCTACTTCTGTAGGCTTTTGCAATACCAGCCGCATCAACTATTCAGGCAGTGTAACAACTAACCTAGTCACCTTGAGTATCGCCAGCCAGTCGCGAGCTGCCTATTCATGCACGTACCATGAGCATCCATGTTCAACTGATGACTGGTATTGGTACAACACATCATTCAGCCATCCGATATGCATTGTAAGGAGATCTCAACCATTCCTGGTAAGATTCCAAGCCCAAGCATGCTTGATCGCTGCCTGATATCTCCTCGCCAGGCTTATGCGAAAAGCCAGACGGCACAGGAAGCAACAAGGTGAGCTAGTGAGGTATTTTCTGTATCTAATATCGATGTAGGATAATAGGCTGTTTTTTTCTTCAATATTTATAACACAAAATGGTTTGTTTAACGTGTGTTTATTCGTAAAAGCAATTACTCCGATGATAACCATATGTCTGCATAAAATGACAACACCGCCCATCATAATTCATTATCCTTTATCCTATAATCGTTTTATGCAAAGATTGATTCTAGAACCTTCTCAAAGTATTGTGACCGAGGCTGAGTAGTAGTGTTTTGGAACTGTTTTGCTCGAACTGGTTCTCGGTATTGGTTTGCGTTGATGAGAGACCGGGTTGCAACCGTGGCGCCTCCGACTGTCAAGATGACAGGCAGGACCCTGGACATCATTAGTATACGTGGCATTCTATGCAGTGAAGATATACCTACTTTGGGCCAACATGAGAGTAAGTAGCAACAGGAAGCATTTTGGTAAACTTTTGTAGTGGTTGAAGATTGTAGTTGTTGTCTGGGGATGTCCCTTGTATGGTACGGTAGTGATTTATCGTTTATTGATGTTCTTGATTGCGAGACTGATGATGAACTTGGACTACTGGGAAGTAATCGAACATTATATACCAATCGGCAAAACGTAATTTGTCGTGGTTTCCTCTTTGGCTTTTGGCATCACACGTTTTGACTGCCGGTGGTTCGATGATCACCATTAGGTGTGCCGTGATAATGGCTGGGGCACCCATGTCGGGCATTTTCGGCGCCCCATGGAGAGAACAAGGGTTGTGAGAGTCTGGAGAATTAGCGCTGAAGGGTCACTGGCAATGACTTGTTTGTATCCCTACAGTATACCAATAGATGATTCAATCATCAGAGACAGTACCGTAAGATACCAATCACTTGGTTAATAATTATTGCTTTCCAAATCATTCAATCTATTAATTGCAAGTTCATCGCCAATAATTATAACAACGTGATAATCAGCCACGGCGCCCACCGAAGAGGCCAGTCTTGTGACAACCACACCTACGTCAGACTCACATTCACTTCTTCCAACATGACCCTCAAACTCTAGAACCAGCTCCCAAACACAACTTTGCATCTCCGGAACCCGGGATATTCTCGCCTCGCCTTTCCCCAGACCGGTGATCCATTTCCAGAAGCCTAGACTTAACTTACGAGTCTGTCTTCATACTACACTACATCTTACAACTTCCCCGCGTTCTACATCTATCATCGCCTGATCTTTACAGTACTGTTTGTCTTGTGATCCTCTTGATTGGTTGATCCCTATGCCGTCGACCTAGACCGACCTTCTGTATCTGGCCAGTTTCCGAATCTGGCTCTTTATAAGTTCCAAGTCCCTTCCCCAACGTTTTCAATCTAGCTTCACATGTCCATGACGAAACTGTTGTTTTGTAATGTTTTCGGTCTTATATCTAGACGAGATCTGGGTATCTTTTTCCGAAACGCGGTAGTCGTATGATCGAACGGCACTTGGATGCTACTCCAAACCGAGCCGAGACAGATTGGCCGGTTTCGATGTTCCATGTACATATAATGGCACTATATGTCCGGCTGAATTAACAAAATCCTTTTCTGTTGACACAGATGGCTTATAAATGGTGAGAGATTGTTCAAGAAGAGCCGAGATGTTACCATAGTGCATATGTGTTTCTGCGAATACGACCGAGGAGCTATAGATGAGGCCAGGAGCCTGTGATATGGTCTTATGTTGCATAAACAAAAGTAGTTTTTAACAAGCTGCTGCATCTAAGACCTACGAGTGCGAAGTAGGATACGTCCAAAGGTTCCCATGGCTCAAGCAGTACGGCTCATCACGACATGGTCTCAACAAGTTCCAATACTGTTGGTTCCGGTCAAGCATTATTGAAAGACTGTTTTCTATCAAACATATGATAATAACTATAGCAGTGTATATATGGAGGGAGTAGAATCAGTCTGATAGCCGAGGACTGAATATCGAGGAAGCTGGCTAAGAGGTGGAGCAGGTTAGCACCTCACGCTAAGGCAATATTGCTACTTGTAAGAAGGACAAGTCGCACATGTTATTCTCATCTGCGCAGTAACAGACAACATCTGTCGCAGGAAAGGCAAAAAAGGAGTGCCAGCTATAGCTTGATATGACAAAAATGACAAGACTGGGATTCGAACCCAGGCCCCTTTCGAGACTGCGAATCGTTACTAGTTCGTATAGAACCTGAACACAGCGCCTTAGACCGCTCGGCCATCTTGCCTTGACACACTATCTGCCAAAGTTGTATAACACCCTCGAGCTCAATTCGACGAGTTTTCCCAGAGCCGGTGGCATGTATTCCTCTGCGTTTACATTTCTCAGGTAACAGCAGCCGTCTATCTGTTGCCGTGTCTGAGTATCTCTCTATTTGAGAACCAGGGTCTACACTTGAAGTGCTAGTTGTTGAAGTCCCGCTGGTGAACATACTCGACAAATACTTTGGTCAGACCTCGCACTTCAGAGCCATGACCGTCGGACTTAGTTTTGATCTTAGATCATGCTTGTAAATATGCGACCAGTTCATCATAAGCCTTGATCACATTAGCAGATCAAACGTCCGGAGCTTATCGCAAAGAGTTGTGGTCGTTCATCAGCTACCCTACAGATTCCATGGATGCGCCGCGGAGGACCTATTTCCGTCCGGGACTCACGGAAGATCGTTATGCAAGTCAGGACTACCCCTAATAATTCTCGCCGATTGATAAGAGCTCATCCAACCCTGATGTCATCTCGCTCTTCCGTTAAAGAAGCTGATATCATTTCGGTGCCGAATCGCAGCCCCACCACATTCCGGGCCGCCGATGGAGGGTCTCGCGGGAGCCAAGCAAAAGCAGACGGGAGGACACAAGAACCCGACCAACCCGAAAGCATAGCTAGAAAATCTTACCAGACAAAGACTAGGCAAGTAAAAATTAAGCAATTGTTATGCGACCTCCGAAAAAGATAGAAACACGAGCTAGAAATGCGCCAACAGACGTCAAAGCGGACCGATGACGGCACAGCTGTGCTGCAAGATCAAGGTTGGAGAGACGTCCTCGGTAGCAACGGAACCAGAATCAAAACGACGTCATCAACTGCAAGCAAAACATAAAATCACCCAGACACGCATCTTGAACCACAGTTTTTGACCCAAGTAATAGTAATTTTTATATATAATTCATTTACAATGGCGACAAAACAGTCAGACGTGCCCAATTTCACCATCAGCGATTATGCCAAGTTCTTTGGCGCAGGCGCCCTCGCTGCGACGTCTACCCATGGTGTAAGTCGAGTCGCGTGCTTGGAATGCGCACGATCGCGAAAGCTAACAAACACAGGCTGTGACGCCAATTGATGTCGTCAAGACTCGAATCCAGGTCGACGATGCCCTGAAGGGCTATAACATGCTCTCAGCTGGTCGCAGCATTGTCGCCAAGGAGGGTGCTTCAGCGTTGTTGACCGGCTTTGGTCCTACGGCTGTCGGTTATCTCGTCCAAGGTGGTGCAAAGTTCGCTGGTTACGAATACTTCAAGAAGAAGTACATCTCCATGCTTGGAGGTCCCGAGAAGGCTGTCGAGCATCGAACGGGCGTCTATCTTACTGCCAGTGCATCGGCCGAATTCTTCGCTGATATCCTCCTCTGTCCTCTCGAAGCTACACGTATTCGACTCGTTTCGCAAAGGGGATACGCCAATGGTCTATTCTCAGCCTTTACAAGAATGGCGCGTGAGGAGGGTTTCAAGGGATTCTACTCTGGTTTCGTGCCCCTTCTGTTCAAGCAGGTCCCATTCGCTGTCGGTCAATTCTCCGTTCACGAAGCCGTCAATGAAGTCATCTTCCGAGCCATGGGTCCCGAGCGCAAGGAAAAACTTACGCAGCTGGAGTCGACAGGTGTAGAGCTCACCTCTGGTGTCACTGCCGGTGCTGCAGCCGCTGTGCTTTCTCACCCTGCCGACACCCTTCTATCGGCCATCAACAAGGGCGCTGGTGATAAGAGCCAGGGCGCAACAAGTCGCATGTTCCAGCTTGCGCGCGAGTTCGGACCTAAGCGATTGCTCCTCACTGGACTGGGTCCCCGTATCGTCATGACATGCGGTCTTGTTGGTGCTCAATTCGTCGTGTACGCGCAATGCAAGGCACTTACAGGAGCACCACCTGGCATTGAGATTCACAAGGAAGAAGCGCTATAAGAAGTCATATAATGATAAAAACGTATAGATCGATTTAAAAGGCGTTGGGCTAGAGATTGGAGGGTACGAGATTATTTAGAGCGAGTTCCAGTGTTAGAATTAGTTAAAAAGGCTATAATTTATTGCAAATCTTATCTCGTTAACCACATTCTTGAGGGGGATCATGTTTCAGGACCGTGCCACTATTGAGCCGCTTATTGATGTACAGTCTCGGCCGTAGCTTACTGGGCACGGGTCTAGATCTGGTCTATTCTCGGTTTTTAGTGTTTGAGATCTGTCTTGAGTGGCGGAGCTGTGGCTGGGAATAAGAATTGATGTTGAACAACAAGATGACTGTGTCTATAATAGATATCGTTGAAGTCATGGTGATGAGGGGGGGGAAATGACCGGTATTCTGGCAAAATTCAATATTTTTAGCTTCTTCACAGCTTTCAATGTCTCGTCGATCCCTTTCCCATACCAATGCGAAAATACATGACTAGGACTTTTAGGTTGCATTGACCATCTGGCCTCACCCACTTTGTGGCGCAGTTAGAACCCTCTTAGGCCACGCACCCCAGCAACTCCAGCACAGGTCCCCTATTCTTGTCAGGAACTTTGGCGGTACCTGCCTTGTAGCCCTTCAAGGCCACGACATCACCATCGGGAAACATACATTTCTTTGTTCCTCCGCTCAACGACCTCCTCTACCTCTTGTGCTCCTACAAGTTTCAAACCGAACACGCGCACCCGAAGCATCTCATTCTCCTCCAGTTAATAGGTACGGACATAACGATTTTCGCCTGGCATACGCTGTGCGACCCGCGCCGACAATTAAGTTGGTTGTACCAAGCGCACCAACATTCTTGATCCCCCTAAGCCTGGGCACCTTGAGCTCGCGTGGCAACCCCGACACTTTGACTTTAAACTCAACACTCTCTTGCTCGCTTCAGAAACTAACCTCGTCATTTACTCCAGTTATCGATTCTTTCTTTTAGACTTTGCAATTATCCTGGATGTGTTAAACTAGCTCACCTTCTCGCACTTCCCTTTGCGCTGCAAGGGTTCCTTTCTTCACCTACGCATCAACATGAAGATTGCTTCACTGTTGAGCCTGGCCGGCTTCACGGCTTTGGCTCATGGCTCCAGACCGACACGAGATTACGCTGCCAACGATTACTATGTCCTCCAACTCGATACCAGAACCACCCCCGACCAAGTCGCCAGCCGACTCGGACTCGCTCACGAGGGACAACTTGGTGCGCTAGACGACCACCATGTTTTCCGTGCCCCCAAGGTCGACCACGATATTGTCAAAAGAGAGATCACAGAGCGCAAGAGGCGGAAAAGAGATTTGGGTGGCTCTGATCCTGTTGATGGAATTCTATTGGCGAGGAAGCAACAAGCACGACAGCACCTTTTCAAGCGAGCTCCCCCTCCGACTCCAAGAGGCTGGTTTCCTCCTCTAGGGGGCCGTAACGATGCCAAAACTAGAGATCTGGCAGCTTATCAGGAAACAATCATGAAGCAGTTGGATATTCAAGATCCCATCTTCAAGGAACAGTGGCATCTTCTGAACCCTCTACAACCCGGCCACGACGTTAATGTGACTGGCCTTTGGTTAGAGGGCATCACAGGAAAGAACGTTACTGTCGCAGTGGTAGATGATGGCCTCGACATGAACAGCGATGATCTCAAGCCCAACTATTTTGCCAAAGGTTCTTGGGATTTCAACGACAACGACCCCGAGCCTGCCCCTGTACTGGACGACGATCGACACGGTACTCGCTGCGCTGGAGAGGTGGCGGCTGCTCGTAACGATGTTTGTGGTGTTGGAGTTGCCTACGACTCCAAGGTTGCCGGAATCCGTATCCTCAGCAAACTGATCAGCGACGCCGACGAGGCGGATGCGCTTATGTACAAGTACGACGACAACCATATCTACTCATGTTCATGGGGTCCTTCCGACGATGGTCAGACTATGGAGGCGCCCGATGTTGTTATTCGACGAGCTATGCTCAAGGCGATTCAGGACGGACGTAGTGGTCTTGGCTCCATCTACGTTTTCGCCAGTGGAAATGGTGCTGGCTACGGCGATAACTGTAACTTTGATGGATATACCAACTCTATCTACAGTATCACGGTTGGAGCTGTCGATCGAACTGGACTTCATCCTTACTACTCTGAAGAGTGCTCTGCTCAGCTGGTTGTCACTTACAGCAGTGGAAGTGGTGATGCTATTGTAGGTTTTACACTCGTACGAGATGAACTTTGCTAACTAATGCAGCACACAACCGATGTTGGTAAGAACAGCTGTTACAAGGCTCACGGAGGTACATCTGCCGCCGCGCCTCTTGCTGCTGGTATCTTTGCTTTGGTTCTTCAAGTTCGCCCTGATCTTACTTGGCGAGATCTTCAGTACTTGGCCATGGATACCGCCCTGCCTATCGAGGGCGATGAAGCCAACCAACAAAACACAACAATCGGAAAGAAGTTCAGTCACACCTTTGGATATGGCAAGATCGATTCTTGGGCTCTGGTGGAAAAGGCCAAGGATTGGAAGTTGGTCAAGCCCCAGTCTTGGTACTTCTCTCCCTGGATCCATGTCAAGAAGGCGATCCCTGAGGGTCGAGATGGTTTGACTGTGGCTCTTGATGTGACCAAGGACATGCTCAAGGACGCCAACTTAGCTCGTGTGGAACATGTCACTGTCACCATGAACGTCGAACACAGCCGACGTGGCGATCTTAGTGTTGATCTCGTAAGTCCTGACAATGTGGTCAGCCATCTTGCTGTCGCTCGAAAAAGTGATGCCAAGGAGGCAGGTTACGTTGACTGGACCTTTATGAGTGTTGCTCACTGGTATGTATTTTTGTTCTCTGGTTCCGACTTTTCTAACAATTTGCAGGGGAGAAACTGGCATTGGCAAGTGGACCATCATTGTTCGAGACACTGAAAAGAACTCATACAAGGGCAAATTCACCGACTGGCGCTTGAAGCTTTGGGGTGAGGCCATCGACGCAGACAAGGCAACTCTGCTTCCCATGCCTAAGGCGGATGATGATGACGACCACGACAAGATTGTAGCGACTACAACACTTCCTGCTTCCACAACAACAGCACCTCCCGCTACCAAGCCTACACTGATTGAACACCCTTCCGACCATCCTGAGCGACCAACCAAGCCTGCTCGACCTAGCGGTACCGAAGAGGAAGGGGCATCAAGCACTCAAGATTCAGCCGAGGAATCATCAACAGCCTCATCTTCTTGGGTTTCATGGCTCCCCACATTCGGCGCTTCCAAGAAGGCTCAAGTCTGGATCTATGGTGCAGTCGGCTTCATCGGAGCCTTCTGTATTGGTTTGGGTGTCTACTTCTGGATCGCTCGTCGCCGTCGTCTCCGCAACAGCTCTCACAACAACTACGAATTCGAGCTCATCGATGAAGAAGAGGCCCCTCTCAACGCAGGCGAGAAGGCTACAGGTAACAAGGCTCGCAGGACCCGTGGTGGAGAGCTGTATGATGCTTTTGCCGAGGGTAGTGATGAGGAGCCCTTCGAGGACTACCGCGACAATCGTGAGCCGTCGCGCGACAGACTCGCAGGCAACGATACGCAGCATTATGCTGTTGGTGATGACAGCGACGACAGCGATGACAGTGATGACGATAGCACCGATGAGGGTGAGTCAAGACCTCTGGGTGGTAGACGTTAAGACAAGTTGAAAAGGGCCCGAGAAGCCTTGGATCGTGACTCCGGCGCAGAGAACTGCTTTAGGTGCTTTTTGCATGGATAAGCGGAGTTCATGACTTTATCTATGTTGATATATTGTCTTTAGTCAATAGATCTTGGATGGCGTTTGGTTCAATTGTCAACATTTAGTGATCACAGGTAGTACATCAGTGGTGAATGACAACAGGGGTGATCTTGTGAACATCCCGACCTAATTGTTAATATTTTTGTTCACCGCAGTGGAAAACGCTTGTTAAAACCTTTATTTGGGTCATCTACTTAATCAGTCGTCCCTCATCCATCTCATCTTTCCCATCCCAAACGCCATATCCTATAACGCCATTACCAGAAACCACAATCCCTCGCTCGCTTAAGCGCTCGTAATACCCTCTTTCTCCATCTCCTGCACATACTTCTCCCAAATGCTCGCCACCTCTCCGTAAAACTCGATATGCGCATCAGCCAGCCCACCCAGCTGCGACTTCATCTCGATTCTCTTGATGCGCTCAAAATCGGCTACCTCTTTGACTACCTCGTCGTCAAACATGTCGCTCGTCTTACGTGCGCTTTCAACTTCGTGCGTGAGCTCTTCAACGCGGAGTTCCAGCTTGCGGGTACGCTCACGGCGGGCTTGCTCGTGGTCTACTCCGCGAACATCTTCAATCTTGGCACGGAGAAAGCTTCCTGCACCGGAACCACCACCGTGGCCGGACTGGAGGGTGTCGCGCTCTGTTGTTGACTTATTGAGATATTCGGTTAGTTGCTCGTAGTCGAGCTGTTTCTGCTCGCGGGCCTTGAGGAGATTCTTGAGGGCGATAGAGTAAGCTTGCATGTCTCGTAGAGATCCAAGGTAGTCCTGATCGGTGATATCCTTTAGTTTTCGCAAATGAGTCGCTGTGTCCTCAATAGAAGCAGAAAAACCATGAACCGCAGGCTCAACATGGGGTTCAAGAGGAATGAGCTTCTGAAACTGCTCTGCGAGATCTCTCAAATCTACCTCCAAATCCGTCTCCCGCCGAGCAACCCGAGCAATGACCTTTTCGATGTGTCCAAGATCATCATCAAGCTTATCACTCTTCTCCTTGACCTCAAGAAAGCGACGATCCGGACGATGAAGTTTGGTGAAAGCATTGATAAAGGTATCGGCAAAATTGTCGAATACACCGGCAGATCCGGGATCGCTAGCAGAGCTCACGCGCGAACCACGGCTGCGCATAGTAGCATTCCAGTCGGGGCTCTCAAGGAAGGTGTGCAGGATCGGAGCGCGGCGCAGTGTGGGGTGAAGCGACAGACGGACGAGGAAACGCTGCAGGGAGTTGGCGCGGCGGGCAGTAAAGTCAGAACCGAAGCGATCGCCGCGGACGTACTCCATGCGCTGCTTGTCGGGCAGAGGAGGGACTGCGGCGGCGGGATATTCGCGGGTGAGCTGTTTGTAAAGGAAGACGAAGTCTGTGAAGCGACGACGGACGGTTGTAGTTGAGCGCTGGAAAGAAGAGAATGTAGACTGTTACTTGTAAGTATCACTACGATACAATACCGGAAGAGTGGTTACGTACGTGTGTGGTGATGAGATACGAGACAAAAGCATCCTTGGTACCGTCATTTTCCTTGATAGGCGTATCAACAGTACACTCCAGCTTCTCAGTTCCTAGCGACGGAGCGTCTCTTTCAAGACCTGTACCAGGCGCATTCATATCATGGCCGGGCTCTTCAGCAGGCGGTACAGTACGGGTTTGTTGATCGTGGACGTGCTCGCTCCACGAGACGTTTGAGAAGTCATCTTGTTGTTGTTCCATTGCCGTCATAGCGGGCAGCGCGAGGCCAATGTCTGAAGTCGCAGTGTGGTTGCGGAATTGTAGGTATGTTGATCGGTCTAAAAGGTCGAGAGAAAGAGTCGTGAGGTCAATGTGAAAGTGGGCGGAGTTGGCGGGAGTTGAAGCTCGGCATACTAGGTTGAGTTGGAAGTGGTAAGTTGACGTGGGGAGCTGGGATGGAAGTGGCGCAGGGACCACTTTGCGATAGGGAGGGGCTTGTAAGCTTACAGATTGCAGCAGATCGGTGGAGATGCAGTTTCGAGAGAATTTTGTTACAATAATCTTAATATTATTGATAACAGTGCAAACTCTCTCACTGTTTCTTTGCATCTGAATCCTATTGCTGGCTGTTGTAGTGGCAACTCTGTATCTTCTCTCAGGTACCCCTCTATCAAGATCTACGACCCCAATGACGATGACGCAGCTCACTCAAGGGTCTCGCAGGCATCAATTTACAGTCCACTAGTACCACGATTAACAATTGAGAGCCAACAACGCTTTCACGCTTCATGTATTGCAGAAAATTATATATACAAATAAATCATTCAGTGGAATCTATTGCTTCCCAGCCTCGAGAGTGGTCTATCCCAAACAAGTAATACTGGTCCTCTCAATGCTGGGCCCAGTTATTGATACAGCGCCTTTCCTATCCCGCCTTGATGCCATACCATCCCATACAGTCATACATATGAAACAACACTCCCAAGTCATGGTACATGAAGCCCGAAGGCTTGTTCTTCCTCGTTTCTTCCCTACTTTTGCTCCTTGGACGAACCAGAGCTGGCCTGGATCTCCTGCTCTAGTGACTTGGCAGACTCAGCGGCCTTAGCCAACTCGAGCTCTGCCTCAAGCATCTCGCCAACTTGCTTCTTTCCGAGACCCTCAGCCTGAGCCTGAGCGAGTCTCTCCTCCTTCTCATCAATATCATCAGTGTCACGGGGAGTGGCGAAACCGGAGCTTTGACTAGCTTGGTCCTGCTCCGCCTCATCCTCAATGAGATCCTGTTGCTCACGGATAACCTCAAGACGCTGCTTGTTAGTGGCAGCACCCTCAGCACTATGAACCTCGAGCTCGATCTCGTGGTAAAGCTCCTCAGGAATAGCAGACATGACACCAATAAGAGCCTCAATTTGGTTGTGACCCTCACCTGAACCTTGACCGTACATGTAGGCGTTGCTCAGAACAAGGAGTGTTGAAGGAACACCCTCCTTAAGTCGGAGATCGAGCCAGGTCTGAAGGTCGTTTCGCATGCGGGCAGGGGAAACACTGTGTGTTCGGATACCACGAGCAGCACAAGCGGCCTGGAGCTCAGCAACGGTCAAGCTGTCAACACCCTCGTAGCTGATGGCCTTGTCGTCGCGCTTGATTTGACGCATGCGATGACGAATTTGGTATCGGAGCATCATATCGGTTCCGAATGTGCTGAGGTTCATGTACTTGCACATGGACACAAGCTGGGGTCGGGACAAGTTATCCAGGGTCAAATCATCGCGGAAAGCCTTGCAAATCTTGATAACATCCTGGGCGGTGGGTGTCTCGCCGGTTGCGCGCACCTTGCGGAAGAAGTTGGAGAACTCCTCCTTTTGTGTTGTTGCTTGGCTTAATGGTAGACCCTCGCCGAGTGTTTGTCTTAAGAATTCGCTGACCTCCTTGCGTGTCGATCGCAGGAGAGTAGCCTTGGCCTCCTTTGACTTTTGTCCCTCGAATGTGCTGGGAAGCATGTTGGGGAAGAGCTTGAGAGCAAGAGGGAGAAGTGCCTCACCCAGGGGCACGATAATGAAGACGGAGAATGGCACTAATCGACCAAGATCCTGGACCGTTCGCTGTAGCTGCTTGTTCTCACGACGGGTGAGCTCGTATCCGGCTGCCATCTTGAGTGCCAATCGCCAACTGATCTTAACCTCAGCAGCAAGAAGCTTGGATCCATCCCAGTAGTGGTGAGCCTCCTTCTTGACCTTCTCCCAAAGGGTGAGCTTCTTCTCTTCCTTGGCCTTTTGGGCAGCATCAGCCTTGTCCATCATACCCTCATTGGTGGCCACAACTTGTTCTGTGGCAGCCTTGGGACTAGCTGCGGCCTCGGAAGGCGTTAGGACTGCTGAATCATTGTCGGTCTTCTCAAGCTTCTTGTCCTCCTTCTTGGCGACCATAGAGCCACTGGAATCCTTGGGGAGCGGCTTCTTAGCCTGCTCGGCATTGAAGCCCGGAGGTGGGCCAGAGCTGGAGGGATCGGGTCGGTGATGATCGGTACTCATTGACCGCGGGATCAATAGAGCGATGGCGGGGATTTTGGCATGTCGACTGACGTGGCGACCAAGAATGGCAGGAGTAACACCTCGCGAGAGGGCCCGGGCTTGGGTGGGTTAGCGAGAAGACAACAAGCATCGGTGAAAAAGGCGGTGCTCACCATTTCCCATCAAGGGGTTCCGGGCAACCGCCCTACGGGCGACATTGGAAGAAGCGCTCATGGCGAGCTGTGGTCGATAGTGGAGGGAGGTTCAGAAGTGGCGGATACGTTGTCGAGTTTAATTTCCTAGTGTCGGCGCAATGTATCCGTATCGAGTTCAAGGGAGGTAAAGGACAGAAGGAAGCGTACGATCAAGATGAAGAAAGGAACAAAAAAGGATGCAAAGTTGAGATTCTCCAAGCGAAGAGGCGTCGCCCGCTAATGGCGAATGGGTGTGGTGTAATAGCGGAAGTGGTAGTGTACAGTACAAGAATAGTAGATGGTTTGTGGTGATGGGATTGGATGGATGTCAAGTACATCTACCCATCCTAGCTCCGTCTCCCGCTGACCGGGGTTCGCCGCATCCGGTCGGAGCATCTATTGTTCCGGCAGGGCTCACACTGATTGCATCCAATCCTTGCCCTCTGCTTGCGATTAACAGGGGCTTGCGTCAACGGAATCTAGAAGAATCAGAGTAGCAGGCGATCACGTGAGCTCCGGTATTGCCGAGTGTATCCTTTTGTTGGGACTTGAGTAGGAGTTGGAGGCTTTTTTTTTCTGCCAATTCCCCTCCCCTGCATGTGACTGTGGCTCGGAGAATTGGCTGTGACTTCTCAACAATGGGTATAGCCCGCTGTTATCTCCGCTATGTGTGTGTTGTGTTTGTACAGCAATTTTTCTAGAAATTTACCGGACTATTCTGCCGAGATTCTGCAATGCAGGTCTCTGTAGACACCTATTTTCTGGCCTCATTTAACACTAAACGGTTGTCAAGGTTGCCTTGCAGGCATAGGCTGAGTTGTCATAGCAGCATTGGCCAGTCGCCTCGGAGATTATGAAACACTGCTTCAGACGCTTTGGACAGTTTCTCCTATTATTGTTTGATTGGTTTCGAAATTGCAGACAATTAAGCTTGGTCTGCCTGCAGTAAGGCAATCAAGACACCTGGTCTCACTGAGCCAAATCCGGCATGAATCTCACTGTTTAAGACAATCCCTACGTGAATATCTATGTAGCCAATTGCAAATCAAAAATGAGGTTTGTTGTCGCCTGGCAGGTGGATTGGGAAATAACCTGCACACTACAGAGGTGTAGCTCTTACACTGAAAACATGAGGGATGAACTTTTTAGGTTACCATCAGTTCTTCAGTACAGAGCTTAGGCTGTTATTTCTGTCAGTATTGCTGGGTGTATGATTATGTTGCGAGCCATCTGCCTGGTTCAGAATCTGAGGCATGCATACGAAATGATAACAGCGATGAGACCAAACATTCACAGAAACAGTTGTCAAACATGTAGTGATACACAAACAGCCCATCTATTAAGGCCTTCTTCGGGCCAGCTATGTCATTATCATTCCACAGTTGTCTCATCCCTTCCCAAATCTAGGAGCTCTCACAAACATCTTTATACCGCAATCCGTGTCCATACTTAAACAAAAGGTCTCCATCAAACGCTACATCTTCCATCTGCGCATCTGCTGCAGCCTGAGAAGCGGGCAAACCAAATGGCAATTGACCTTCAGGGCCCCAACCATCAGTGCCGAAGATAACATCCAGGAAGGCATCGTGACTGCTGCCATAGCTACCGAACAAAGCAGCAGCATTCTCAGCAATTTCAGGAACAGCGGCCGGGCGATTTAATCTAATGTCCACAATGGTAGGCAGTGTCGCGTAGATCTTGGCCTGGCGAGCCTTCTCGGTGGCATTGAACTCGATACTGCCGTTGTTGATCATCGCAGGGAGACCAGGGGCGGTGGTAGGCTTAAAGGGTGATGCGAGACGAAGGAAGGCGTAGTCAGCATCCTCAGGCTTGTCGACAACGGTAAGGTTGCGCTGCTCAAGAGCTTCAGGCTCCATACCCTCGATATAGAACTTGGCGTCAAGAGCGGCGAGAGGGAGAGGCAGGATGTCATCCTTGTTGGTCAGCATAGTGAAAGCGCGACGCTGAGTCTCATTTCCAAGACGGCTAAAGTAGTCGTTGCCAGCAATGCGGACGGCCTTTTCAACGTCAACAAAAGGGTTGTCGAAGAGGCCAAGCTCAAACTTCTCCTTCATCAACTTGCGAACAGACTGATCAATACGAGACTCGTGCACAAGACCCTTCTTGACAAGCTCGATGATGAGCTCAGGCTTTGTCTCACCACCGAAAATGTCACAACCGGCCTCGATAACACGACGAGCACGCTCAAGCTCAGTCTGGTCCTCCAAACCCCAGGCTCGGGTGGTGACGATACCCCAATCGGTAACAACGATGCCCTCGTAGCCGAGCTCATTCTTGAGAAGGTCAGTGACAACTCCCTTGTTGAAGCCGAAAGCAACCTCCTCCCAGGAAGTGTTCATAGGGCGAGAGTAGTAAGGCATCATCTGTCGGGTGCCAGCAGCAATGGCAGCCTTGAAGGGGATCAAGTGGTACTCCTGGTTGTTACCAGGGTAAGTCTGGTTCTTGCCCTAAACCATTATTAAATATCGTTCATGTTTTCTAGAGAAAATTTACTTACCCAGGGGAAGTGAGAGTCCTCGCCATTCTCCATGGGACCACCACCAGGGAAGTGCTTGGTGGTAGCAATGACTGAGTG
This sequence comes from Fusarium nelsonii, assembly GCA_014898925.1. Classification (NCBI taxonomy): domain Eukaryota; kingdom Fungi; phylum Ascomycota; class Sordariomycetes; order Hypocreales; family Nectriaceae; genus Fusarium; species Fusarium nelsonii. Next base: position 30,903 of record JAAVUC010000148.1, on the reverse strand, counting down.
AGGACCAATCTTGTCACCCTGAAGACCCTTGATAGCCTCAACGACCAAAGCACTGGTCAAATTGGCGTCCTCACCCATGGTGCCAGTGATACGGCCCCATCGAGGCTCAGTAGCCAAATCGACTTGAGGGTGCAGAGCCTGTCGAATACCGACGGAAATGTACTCTTCTCGAGCAATCTCATGGAAAGTACGGACTAGCTCAGGCGATCGCAGAGCAGCGAGACCAAGAGGCTCAGTCCATCGAGAGAACCCTTGAGCCACAACGCTCACAGCATTGGAATCTGTCCAACCGTGTTGAGGGTCAGAGGAGATGGTGATAGGGATACCGAGAGGTGTGCTCAGAGCGAGTCTCTGAAGTTTATTGTACCAGTTTGCAACACCACGGACATCGTTAACGCCACCACTAAGGACATATGCAGTGATACGCTTGTCGGTCACGAATCCTTCGATAGTCTCATCAAAGGTGTTGTTGACAACCACGGTGCGAGCGTGGAACATTTGACCAGCTTTGTCCTCAAGGGTCATGCGGGACATCAAGTCATCGACACGCTTGTAGATGCATAGAGTCTTGTTTCTGTAGGGAGGGTTGGCATCTTGTCGAACAATTGGGTTGGCGATGCTCATAGAGACACCTCCTAAGAGGAGGAGACTGGACCACATGGCGAAGGATGAAGGGGGAGTAGTGGATGGGAGAACGAGTCGTTGAATCAACTGATTTGAGACAAAGACATAGACGATCACTATACCTTATATACTTGAGTCAAGTCAAGCTCTCTCCATCGTCCGAAGTTTTCGCACGCCCGAGGTCATGGCGATATGCGTTCATCGTCGTGTTAGTCAAGTTAAACAATACACTCCCATCATCAGCCTCTTCATTCGGACCGACCTTCTTGATCCTTGCCTTCCCGAGCTTAGACTCTGAACATGAGATCTAGTGTCGTATTCTTACGCATCATAATTGCCTTAGCCGGTGAAGAAAACCCAAGATTCAAGTTCCTCTTGTCGAGTCCGATCCAATCATGATCAATGCCGACGGTCCCTCGCCGAACCAATGGCTAAATGTCGGCACGGCATGATATACTACGTAAAAAGAGGTGCAGTTCCGTAATGCCAAGAATACAGACCGAATGAAAAACCTGGTGGTTTAGTATGGTTCGACGGAAATACGTGACTAAACGGGTGATGGTTCGTGCCATAACGCGGGGATAATCTGGGGACAGAAATTGGATGCATGCTCTAAACCGTTTAAACATGCGGGGAGCACATACAAGTTTTCGGCCCTTTTGTAAAATCCCATGACTCCAAAAGCCAATTGCTTGGGTAGTGTCCATGAAGAATACCTGTCCTACCGCCTGTTTGGACTTATACCCATGGATATCATGATGTCCAGGTACTACGTAACGGGTATCACTGGCAGTGGATGTACCGGCCAGCCAAGGCCGGATGACTCCAATAATGGCTGGATATGATCGGACATAACTCACCTCATTGCTGGGAAATATCTCGAGTTATCGCGTCCAAGCGCGGACTTGAGGTTGGAGAAAGGTTGATGGAGAAGAGGGTAATGAGGACGATCCACCGCCCACATCCCGATGCTACTCTAGATGGGTTTGTGTCGCTGACCAAGGATGCAACACAACACCCCACGATTAATATGCTCGGGAACTGTCTACGGCAATTAAGAATCGACCCCAGTGGCTCATAAACAAATAACTCTTCGAGTGTTCCCAATTTGTGGACGTGCAATGCTATTAGATAGAGGTAGAATGTTAGTGTTGAAGTTATGTTGCTTATACCTGGTCGCTCGCTTATTGGGTGTTCGACCATGTCAGCATCAAATGAGGAAAGTGAGCAATCGTATAAGTATGTAGTTAGTTCGAAGAACATACGGTAGGGCAAGTTGGTCGTTGCTCGGTATTGCAGAGCAAAGAAGCTTGAAAATAAGATTAAGCTTAATTGTGGTGACGTTTTTTATCCGAAGGCTAAGCTCGGACAGCGGGCGGCTTGAGCGTGGTACTAAAGAAGCTCGACACATGCTGTCAACACCATCAACCAAGAGAGATTCAGGCTCTTTTGATATGACATCTCACAATGATCGATTCGGACTTGATCGATATCTGAATTCTGCTTCCTTTACTAACTCAACTCATTTTTCACATCGAATATGTACCTCGGCATGCTCCGGGTGAAGAAGCGGAATCGGAGGCAGTGGAGAACTAAGTCCTGCTCAGAAAGATGTGGTTCTACAACCACCCGAAGACGCCCACGCTTGCTCTGCGTGCCTCCTTGATTGAGAACCCAAAAGGCCGATCGGATACTGGCTGGCCCTCATGCACTACTTAGTATGCCTTCCGACCTCAGTAACCATTTCTGTCTGTCTCATGATTACTCGTACGACATTGAATAGTAAGTGTAAAGATGGTCACCATATATCGCAGCTTAATGGTATGCCTATTGACGCAAGTTCGAGTCCCTTCGTCACCTGTACATGACTAAAAATCTACAAGGGGGCGTTGTGCACCCGATGCAGCTGTGTTAGCAATGCCTGTTTCAACGGTCGTGCGGTGACTTGGTCATTATTCTCACAACCTGTATCAAGCATATCCCCGCAGACAGGCAAAATGATATGTTTGTACAATTAGATGGTGTAAAGGATCAAGGAGCTGCCAGCGATTTTCCTGCAAGGAGATGGGTGTTACCCTATATAAGAAGCAGTTTGAGGGGAAACGGAGCGATTATGTAGGTCGCGTAAACATTGAGAGCAGTCCTGCTCCACCATCCTGCCATTATACCTCTGTACATAACTTCGAGTCCTATTGATATAAATTGAAGAAAACGTTCTCAATTCAGCTGGCGATAATTTGAGAATGGACAGTCACGTCAGTGAACAATACAGTGCGGCTTTATGGTAGCCGTGCCCACCTCGATCATGATGCGAATCTTGTCCTACCCTACGCCCGATACGACGACAGCGCTTGCACGGGTATGCACCTGGCCATTTGTTTGTACCGAGGTGCCGTTCAAGCGACAACCATGGATTTGGAAAATCCGGGGTGCTTGGAAATCGAATCTGACATATCGTCAATTGGTTGGTTGGTAATCAACACACGTGCTAGGCGTCGTCTTGGAATGCCGTTGATCAAGAACAACGCCAACCTGTTTTCGACAACACCCTCTTCGTTTGACGATTTAATAGACCAAAGTGACTTGTCCGAGTTGATAGTTGCTCATGAATACGATGCCAGCGATTGGTGAGTAAACATCGTCGAAGAGATCGGGTTGCACGGGATATGTCACTGTATGATGCGGATGGACGGCGCCAAGCAGTAGCTGCACCGTTTCCCCAGATCGACAGTCGGACACCTTGAAATGAAACGGGATACTCGCACATTTCTTCCGATCCCTTGATGATATTCCGGACTTAAGGCAAAATGCCGATTCGAGTTGTTGTCACCACCAACGTTATGCCACATTTCCCGGCTTCCGAAATGTCCCGGTGATGGCCTGACTGTAGAGAGTCAAAAATCATGCTGGCCGGATGTTGTTTTCTGTTGTTCTTGTCGCAGAATATTGAATTGCCTGTGATATTCTGTTGTAGAACTTCTAGATTTGTCCAGACTGAATAGAAGCCAAAGCAAGCGGCAAGCCACGGAAGAGACTACCGTGCCCACCCTGTCGACCGTTCCTGCTTCGCACGGCCCCACAACCATCTCAACGCCGTCTTTCGTTGTTTGATACTTCGTCAGCACGCATATTACTGGTGAGGCAACAAGTACCATCCTTGCGCCTCGAACTCTCAACACCAACACCATCCATTGCGTCTTCTGCCGCCCTATCTAAAGGCCCCCCCCACTTCCAACCTTCCAACCCATCCTTTAACTATCCTCTTCCTACTCCCCATCTCTCGCTTTTTGTCTTATAATCTTATACGAATCTACCGGCTGCTTCTTCCATCCTTATTCTCATTCCTCATATTTCCCTCCCAAAAACAACAGCGCCATATAATTATTCTCATCCCTCCGATTCCGCTTTTCCTGGCTCAACAACTCCCCGCGCCAGCGTCGAAGTATCGCATCATTGACCTCAACAAGAACCGTTAAAAGTACAACGACATTTTTTGGATACAAAACCGCTCAACTGCAACTGTCTTGATCGTGCGTCAATTGCCTAGAAGCGCAATTCACACGACAAGCTTGCTCCAATCGCTTTTTACTTGCGACGGCCTCATCGTTACGGGTCGCCTAGAATGAACCTGAACAAGGCCGCTCGAGTTATCCTCTTCGGTGCGCCTGGAGTCGGTAAAGGTACTCAGAGCGAGCGATTGCTCTCTCGCTTCCCTCAACTCAATCAAATCAGTACTGGCGATCTTCTTCGTCGAAATGTCAAGGAAAGGACACCACTCGGTTAGTCTTGACCCCAAACCCCTCTCTTAACGACGTAATGCTGACCATCTCACAGGCATCAAGGTCGAGAACACCATGAAAGCTGGTGGCCTCGTAGCCGACGATTTAATTCTGCGACTTATTTCCAACGAATTCCATACTCGTGGCTGGATTGCCAAGAATGGCTCTCCTAATGTTATGACCCTGTCATCCGAAGCAACGGCAATCGAGCACTCTTTCAACAATAACGCCGGTGTCGAATCTTTCATCAATGCGGCGCCTTTCCTCGATGGGCACAGACCATCCGCAGCCTCTAATGACCCATCTGCTTCTTTTATCCTTGACGGTTTCCCTCGAACAGCCTCCCAAGCTGAACCTCTCGACAAGCTTATCCCCATCAACCTTGTTGTCTCACTTAAAACACCCGTATCCGTCATTTTGGAGCGCATCCTTGGACGTTGGGTCCATGAACCTTCTGGTCGCGTCTACAACACTAGCTTCAACGCGCCCAAGGTCCATGGAATTGACGACATCACCGGCGAGCCCTTGATCCAACGTCCTGATGATTCCGAGGAAGTCTACCGCGCCCGTTATAAGAAGTTCCAAGAGACAAGTGAGCCTGTCCTGAACCACTATGCTCAAAAGGGCGTACTTGTGGAGATTGAGGGCATGAGCAGTGACGAAATCAGCCCAAAGCTATTTGCCGAGTTTGAGAAGCGCTTCGTCTAAGAAAAGGAAATACCCTACGGTTCAACACGTCATGTTTTACTATATATGATTTCTCATTCGTTTTTTGTTCAGCTTTTATTTGGTTACTAGGAGTTTATCGCGGCGCGGAATGCTGCTGACGGAGTTGCAAAACAAAACACAGGACTGGCAAGGCAAAGGCTGTCCTTGTCAGATGGCGCCAAATGATGGGAGGAGTTGTTCGTCCGTTAGGGACATGGTGATGATTGTGTAAAGGAATATTGGAACTGGACTGGACTGGTCTGAGCGCAGGCAGGAGCCTACCGGCAAGGTTTGCCTGAATGATATCCACACATCAACCCCTTCTTTGATCCGCATTGCGAATGTGACTTAAACAACGTGATCCTAAGTGACTGAAATGACATTATCTTGTTGAGATTGCCGTTAAGGAAAACCGCTATGTATACATAATTTAAACCCAGAAATCATGTTGGCCCACCACGCCCGTTTCTTCTCCATCTCTTCTAACGCAATTCCGTACATGCATCGCATTCAACGTTCTACCAAAGAGCCAAATTGACGTGTACGTTCCAAGGCATTCCAAATAAACATTCCTTCATACTCCATCCAAGTTCATCCTGTAAAAGCTTGCAAGGAAATCATGTAGGCTGAAGTTTGTGTAAGTTCGCCCGCTTAGTCGCGCCAGCCCTCACCTCCCTGGAGACCGCTGGGTTGGCCTTCTGTTTGGCCAGGTCGCAGAGGTGTGTTCTCGTCCTCATCATCGTCCAGTGCTCGCGCAAGTTCATCGGGGTCCTGCATCTTGGCATCTGGATCAACGGGGCCACCGAACTCGTCCTGGTCACGGTTGTGTCGCTCTTGCTCGAGAACACCATCATCCGCGCTGACTGAGATACCACGAGCCCCCCACTTGGGACGAGCCCCGCGTCTGTTGCCACCCTGGTCGTTGTCAAAACCACCAGGACCGCTCTCTTCATCATCCTCCTCATCGTGAACGAAGCGCTTGCCGAAGATGCGACGGAGAAGCCAGCTACGGCTCATGTCGTCAGCATCAACGATACCACCACCTCGAAGCTTGACGCGCTGGCGAGTGTAGTAGACCCAAGCAAAGTCGACGTAGAGAGCAGTCTGGATTACACCGAAGATGACGGAAATGACGTTAGGTCCTCGGCCGTGCATTTCGAATTCGCGGATAAACCAGTTGATGCAGTAGAGTGCGCGGTAGGAGCCGAGTGCAAGAAGGTAGAATGAGTCGATGACGGTGGGGACGGTTGTTTGTCTCAGAAGAAGAAGCTGAGGGAGAACACAGACGGATTCGAGAATTTGGGAAAACACCCACATCCACTAGAAAATGTTAGTTATGCTGCGATTGTCGGGGGTTTATTTAACCTACAGTCTGGAAACCTCGGTGTTCACCCTTCTCAAAGATGAGCATGATGAAGGGCGACAAGATGAAGGAACCGCCGAGGATGACAGCGCCAATCTTCCATGAAACTTCACGCTCGCGGGATCGAGGGTAGATCCATTGCATGATAGCGAGAATATAAATCGAAGAAAGGATGTAGAAGATCTTGAAGACGATGTTCCACGGCACACTCTCTCTAAACAGGTCGAGGTACCTGGTACAAAAGACAAGGGCGTAAAGGACCTGCGTAATGAGGGAGACACCCTCGGCGCTTCGGTTTCGGTGAATGGCGAAGATGAGAATGCATTTCGAGAGTGCGTGCGACAAATCGCCCAGAACACGAAAGAGCTAAGAGAAGTTGTCAGTTTGGAGAGCGGTGGTTGTATGTTGGGGTGTCGCAGCGTACGTTCCACGCGCCCATTGTCAAGGGCAGCTCAAGCGTGAGCTATCGAGAGAGAGAAGGAAGTCGTCTGTTTGTTGACCTGCCCGCGGCAAGTTTGACGTCGGAGGAGAGATAAATCGATGGGATAGTTAGAGGTGGGAGGAAAGTTGAAGAAGACAAGTTGCTGATGGTTGTATGTAGCAATAGTAGGGGTAGCTTAGGCGGCAGCTCAGCTCCGTCTAGCTTGGTTTGGATTGGTGATGCGATATGATGCGGAAGAGGGAGGTGGAGTCTGTGCCTCGAACTGGGGAACCTTATGTCTGGGGGCCTAGAGCTTGCGTCAGTTCAGTACGTAGCGCCCTTGAAGCCCAGGTCCCTTGCGTTGCGTTGCCTTGCTGTGCGGGCCTAAACTTCAACCTTTCGGGAGTATTCTCAGCCACGGTGTTTACTACTTCCGGTCAGCTGCGCCTCTAAGAACTGCATACTTGAGATGGAAATTATGAAGTGTTTAGAAATGAAGTTCTAGAAATCTTTTGAAGATCAACTTGACTCTTCTGTTTGTTGTGTAAACCGAACCTAATCATTGATGTCTCTGTTGATGATAACTACTTGACAGGATGTGGTAAAACCAGGGGTTATACTGCACTGCACTGTAGCATGGACCACCAACTGAATGAACGTTTGTACCTACGCTTAATGAATCGCTGAAACTGCCATCGAATCCTAACTCTCATTCCATCCAGACAAACTCAATCCTTTCCCCTAATTTTCCTGCCAATTCTTTCAAATCGAATTTTTAGACCTGTGAACCTTCTAACGGCATAACCTCTTAGGCGTGCGACCGTTAGATGTCACTACTGCTTTAGCTTGCCTTGACTTTTACACTCGCAAACTCCTTGATCAGCCCCTGCAGATCCAGTCGAAACATCATCAATCCAGTCCGCGTCACCTTACGATTTATACTCCTGACGGCGTGTACTATTTAGGTACCAGATAATTGCACCCACAATGAGGTTATCGGCTTTGTGCGCCGCTCTTTGGCTCGCGTGTGCCACCGCTCTATCTATTCCTGATGTGATCGAGAAGGTCGACGAGAAACTGCCATCAAGCAATTCGCTTCCACGGAAATACTTTCGTAAGTTGTAACTCACCATCTCGAAATGAGTGCATAATGGTTATGTAAATACACACCTACTAACGATTTACAGGCGAACCTATGTGAGTATCGCTCCTTATCAGTACGACATTCATCTACTTACGGGTGCCAAGAAAAGACATACACTATGATGCCAGATTTTTCGACGAACCTCTGGAACGAGAAGCCCAGAATGCACGCATCAAGGTGCTCATGCAGACATACCTAGCCACCTTTCGAGATCTGGGTGTTCAGACATGGTTAATGCATGGCTCTCTACTTGGGTGGTGGTGGGGAAAGAAGGTGAGAAGCTCAACCATCAATGTCTCGAAATCTTCTAACCACGCCATCAGATTATGCCGTGGGATGTGGATGCTGATGTCTCGACGACCGAAGCGGACATGTACTTTCTGTCAGCCTACTATAACATGACCATCTACTACTTCCAGTATGATGGGTGTCCAGATGGTTGCTATTTCCAGCTTGATATAAATCCTCACTTTAAGCACCGTGGGAAGGACGATTGGAGGAATGTCATTGATGCTCGTTGGGTTGACATGCAAACTGGACTTTTTATCGACATTACAGCTGCCCGATACGACCCGGGACATGAAAGGGGTGAAGGAGTCATGTACGATAAGCACGATCACGAGTTCAAGGTGCGCCAGTCTAGTGTTCTAATGAGGCTTCTGCTGATGATCTACAAAATAGGACAAGTACATTTTCCCTCTACTCGACACCACCTTTGAGGGCGTTCCAGCCAAGATTCCCTATCGTTATAAGGAAATGCTGACTTCAGAATATGGCTCGGCGGCTGTATCAAAAACGGAATACTTCGGGTATGTATTAAGAAAGTTGATATGCGCAAGTCCTTTGGCTGACGTGGAACCAGGCACCGATTTGATGAGGACAAGATGGAGTGGGTTCCCGTTCATTAAGGGAAGTTCTGTCTGGTAGAATAATAGTCGTTGGAAGATTATGAAACACTATTTAGCATGGCATGTAGCATAGCGACGGACTGAAAAAGCATAGAAATGGATTTAATACCCGGCATAGTAACGGCGGGCCGTTTCAACGATGCTGGTTTGTTTACTTTACCGCCAAGACTGTTTAGAGTTGCATGCTTCTTTTTATACAATTGTATCAAAAATAGCACTTACAAGGCTTTCCGGTGAAATTAGAAGTAATTGTAAGGTTCTCGTATAACGGCTTTAAGAGAAATGGTTATTTCTGGTAAACGCTAATTTTGTCATTGGCCGCTGCTCTGTCTTGAGTTTAAAGAGTTCTGTGCCCCGCGACTTCAGAACGCGTCTCCCCCACGCGTTATCCGCATCTCAAACATTACTTCATCAACGCCAACCCAAAAAAGAAGTCCAGTCGCAATACCGCAACCATTCGACTTACATGGCAACAGTTCGAGAGAATTGATGCTTTGACGGATACTGACCACAAACCTTACCCGCCATGGCCACAGGTGTGTCTCAAATAATCCCGAATAACATACCGTAGACTATATGCTAATACCGGTGCAAGGCCAGCAAGGCCGCGATGAACGGCTGCAACAACGTCTTCGAGGTGCCCAGTATGGACCACAGACCTAGAATTTCCATACCCTACGCTAATGCGATCGCAGGCGCACAAATATCCAAGATGACTCCTTCAATCTCGACTTCAACCTCGATATTGCTGGCCTTAACATAGCCAGCTCGACACCCGCCGCACCTAAACTCGCACCGCCAGCATCGTCAGCAAACACTTCTGCTAAGAGAAAAAGATTGGATAATGAGCCGACGCCGTCTGTGTCGGGGCCAGGGAGTGCACGAAGAAGGTCGCCGAGATTGAGATCTGATGATCCATACGAGTTGCCCGACACATCTAAGGAATGGGGAGCGCAGGATACTTCAGCTGAAACTGCGGAAGCAGAAGAGGCGGTCACTGATGTCGTGGAGGAGCTAGAAGCCGAATCAGAGCCTGAACCGGAACCAGAACCGGAATCCGAGGAGCCTAGCCCAGCGCGAACCATTGAAGCACCTGACGACAACGAAATCGAGATCGAATTGCCGGTTCTGCCAAACGAAAATGGATCTATGTCAGCAGATGTTCGACCGTCAAGTCGCAGGACCCAACAAGAGACCCAGAGTCCACCAGCCGAGCCCCAGAATATACGAATCGACGCTTTATCATCGACTACTCGCTTACATGCTGCGCTTGCACAAGAAGATGATGTACCAGCTTCTTCATCGCCACTAGTCAGCAAAGTACGTCGAAGTGAGGGTCCTACAATTATTCGATCGAGATTGTCCCACAGACGGGCTTCGAGAGCTACAGAAATAAGCCAGGATGAGAATGAGGCTTCACCAGAACGACCGGATCATGCCGCCGCAGACAACGAGCTTTCGGAGGACAATAGGCAGAATGAAGCCGAAGCAGCAGACATCGCAATGGATCCAGTTGAAGAAGAACCCGAGATGGAAGAAGACAATGCGCAAGAAGAGGAAGAAGCTGTTGCAGAGGCGATTAATGCAGTTGAAGCCGCCAAAGCTCTCGGCAGAAAACGTCCTCGAAGGAGTCTACCTTCTCAATCACCCGAGGCAGAGCCCGAGGAGCAGCCTGAAGAAGAGCCAGCACCAAAGCGACGCCGTGGACGAACATCAGAAAGCCCAGCGACACAGAAACAACCAGCAACCAAGTCAAAGCCCACCGCCAAATCGAAATCACAAGCAGGACCAAAGCCACTCCCGAAACAGGTTCGCAAGACCAAACAAGCAGAGAAATCCAGACGAGTCAGTGATGGCTCAGCTATCGAGATCACGGTCCAGCGCTTCGTCAATGTTAAGAAGTATGGCGACGACGATGGCGAGGAGGATCAACTCGCGGGTGATGTACCTTTCACATTTAATGGAGAAACCGTGGTGGATGTATTTACCCAGGTGTGCTTGGAAGTCATTGATGGAACAATCGCAAAGCTTCACGAAACACTGGCCAGTACAGAAGAAAAAGAAAAGAAGAAAGAATGTCGGATCAAAATACTGGCCCTTGAGGCGTATAAAGAAGAGCTCATGTCTCGATTACTACAGCAGGCGATCCACTTGAATGACTGGCACACGCTTCGAAAGCGAGTCCGAGTCGTGCAGCGGGAGAAGTTGTCCCTGCGAGAAGAGATATTACGCCTCAAAGCGGAGAGAGAACAGGTTGCTCTCAAGACGGATGCAGTACGTATCAAGCATGAAGAGGATACCAAAGAGTCAAAGGTAAGTTGCTATTAGGACTACCCCCAAGAGCTTCACTGACGATTGTAGTATCGACTTGATACCTCAGCTATTATGCACGACATAGACATGGCTGTCGAACGGGGACGAGACGCCCCTGAACTATCGCGTGCCCAAGAGAAGAAGGCCGATGTGGCTAACCTCGAGCTTCTTGTGGCACGTATTACTGACGAAGCCAGCTCGGCGAGCTCCGCAGGCGGAATGCTTCAACAGGTCAAAAACTTTAATGCTTTCCTCGAACGTGCAGCAGTTGCTTTGGAAACAAAGAACAGATGATAAAGCACCATGACAACTACGAAACGAAACGTCTTTTTTTATAACTCCAAGTCAACATTTACTTTTTGGCTTTGCTCTGCTCACTGAATCTTGGCCTTGCTAAAGTCCATCTCGGGATGCTGCTCCTGGAATTTCTTGAGGATGTCCGCCTTCTTTTGCTCGTCAGAGCTGGGCAGACCCTTCTCCTTCTGCTGCTGGTCGAACATCATCTTCTCAACCATGCCGCGGGTCTCGCCGTCAAGGTCGGACAGCTTGGAGTTGTCAGGCTGGATCTTGGTGACGTCGATCTTGGGAGCAGAAGTGACGACGTGAGCCCACCATTCCATCTTGTTGACCTTGTCGAGGTGGATCTCGACGGTCTTGGTACCATCCGAGTTGGTGCTGAGAGTCCAGGTGGAGTCATCAACGTGGACGGCGTGAGGAAGATCGCCCTGGGTTGGTTAGTTGGGACGATGGCGCCTGAGTGATGCTATAAGAGTTGTGTACATACCTGGATGATTGGATCCTGACCCTTGATACCCGCCTGTAGGCTCTGCTTCTTGATAGTAATGACAAGATCCCTCGACTTGAGGTTTCCGGGCACATCAAAGGTGATGTTGAGCTCAGAGATGGTCTGAGTCCACTTGTAGGGAAGAGCAGCCTGCTCCTGGGCCTCCTGGGCCGTAGCGGCAGCGGTCTCAGCGGGTGTAGGTTCTGTCATGAGTTAGTATATATGAAACACTATAAAGATAAAGGCCTCTTTGTGTGCCAGTAAAGGAAATTCTCAGCCATCCTCGACTTACCCTTGTCGGCCATTATGATGAGTGGTTCAGTGGTTGTGATATGTTATGACAGAAGTTGATGGAAGCTGTTGGGTATGAGAGAAGGCTGACAATCATGGAGGGGCAGACTAATAGTGGGGCGATCTCTTCCCTGAGCTTTGACCAATGGGGTAGTACCCGTCAAGCCTCTTATCCTTGTAGCCTCAGCCGTGCAGAACCAACATTTGACATAACGACGACTTGATTATTAACGTGCATCTTCCAACAACAACGTAGTTCGCTTTTTCTAAGCCCCTCTTCTCACCACCTCCCGATCTCTCATATTCTTGTAATCTGTCAAAATGTCTCGCGCAGGCGTTTCAATACGCCACACCACAGACCTCAACGCGCCTCCACCGCCCGACCAGGACGAGACATGTCCCGTGTGCAAGACAACCCGCTACTTCAACCGCGACATGGAGTTTCGCATTAACCCGGAATGCTACCACCGCATGTGCAAAACCTGCGTTGAGCGTATCTTCAAAGATGGCCCCAACCAATGTCCCTACGCAGGCTGCCACAAGACGCTACGTCTTCGTGGGTTTAAAACAGCCTTCTTCGCGGACTTGACCGTCGAACGAGAGGTCGATATCCGAAGACGAGTCGCAGCGGTGTTTAACAGGACAGAGGAGGAGTTCGAGACGCTGGAAGATTACAATGAGTACCTCGAGATGGTTGAGTGTTTGACCAGCGACCTTGTCTACGGCACCGATGAACAAAAGCGAAAAGCAGAGGCACAACTCTCAGAATGGGAAGCAAAGCACAAGGCCGACATCGAGCGCAACAGACGTCTAGCGCGTGAAACAGACGATGCTCGTCAACGCCGCATCGCAGCAGAGGAAGAAGAAGCGCGCCAGCGTCGATTGCTCGAACGACAAGAAGAGCTCGAAGAAAAGGCAAACGCGAAGCGCTTCCGTGAAGAAATGCTCGATTCGCTCCAGAGTGCCGAGATGGGCCGCGCGACGGAGGCGATGGACAAGATCATGCTCAAGAAGAGAGGGCAGAACAAGCGCGATGCTGCGTTCAGTACTGCAGGCATTGGAAGTGGACTGTCAATTCGTGGTCTGCGCGAGAAGAAGGGTCCTGTGGTGGACAACAAGCCATACGATCCTTATGGTGGCGTGCGCGTCATGCCGCAGCGCGTTGACCTTGCGCCTGAGAAATTGGCGATGTATTCCAACGAGTGGGTCGAGATCACACGAACAAAAGAGGCTTTCAAGGCTGGTGGATACAGTCCCGACGAGTTTCTCACAAGAGCTTTGTTCGAGGCCTTCTCAGGATTGGGAGTGTTTGTGGATGAGGAGAAGGTCGACAGGAGTGTTGCTACAGCAGGAGCTAAGGAAGCTGCTGCGACAGGTGATACAGGGGGTAAAATGGACGTTGACGATCCTTTTTAGATGTTGTGCTTGGTTATCGTTTTTTATAGGGGCTTAGCTATGGCGTTATAAGGAGTTTGGGAAAATATGCAACGAGCTTACGGATCTCACTAGAGATGGGGTTGCGATCAAGGTAATAGACACGATACCATGAATGGGTTTGTACAGAACTTGAAAGGCCCGGCAGGAAACGAATCAATCAGATGGTCGGAGTGCCAAAATAGAATGCCCAAGAATCTAGTCTAAAATACTACAAAATGACTTGCTAATTTCTTCCCTACGCTTTTGGTGGACAAATTTTTATCAGTCCCGGGATCTAGATACAGATGGTAACGGAGAAGATTAATATGATGAGGATAATATTTGTATGACTGCTACTATACTAATCCAAAAGGGAAATCACCAGGCGAGGATCGAATGACAATCTTCAAGAGGATATGTCTCCCCCGAGTATGCCTATTATTTAAATCATCCTTTCGCGTTGTAATAGTCTTTTCGATCTCATCCCCCGAAAACGCCTCGCTTACTATGTGGAAAGGGAGGATGTACAGCCAAGAAATGGAAACAGAAACTGCGCCGAGAAACGCGATGCGGATATTCAGATGAAAGCTAGAAGAGTATAATGGAACTTGTCTTGGTCTATTGCTGCCATGGCGTTTGCTGCTGAGGCCGAGGGAATACGGGTACTGTTGGGATTTGGTCGAGACCGCCTCCGATCGGCTGCGCTGTTGCTTGCCATCCTTGACCAGTGTTGTGGTTGACAAAGGCGCCCTGGCGGAAGGGGTTGGTAGTGCCAGTAGGCTGAGGAGCGAGGGCAGAACCAGCTGTCTGTGGTCGCTGTTCCTGGTTCGCTGGTGGCAGCATGGAGTTGCGAGCAAAGGGATTTGTGCCGGTCGGTGTGGCTTGCAGAGGAACTGCTTGCTGCTGCTGCTGCTGCTGCTGAGGTGGTGATTGGAAAGCTGAGTTGGAGTTTTGAGCAAAAGGAGAAGTATTTTGCTGAGGTGATGATCGGGCGAATGGGTTTGTAGACTGGCGGTTAACATTTGGTGTAGTAGATGATTGGAGGCCGGTCTGTTGGGCCATGAGCATAGACTGGCGGAAAGGGTTGGTGCTTCCTGTCTGCATAGGCTGCAGCCCTTGAGGTTGTCCGTTTTGAGCTGGCTGCTGAGGAACAGAATTGGTGAAGTTGGCTAATGAGTCCTGAGGAATTGGAGAAAGAGAACTTGTCTGGAAGCCTTGTTGCTGAGGAGTGAAGCCTCCGAAGCCGGCTCCAGTAAAGTCTGGTTGAAGTTGAATTTGAGGTTGTGGCTGTTGCATGAATGCGCCTGTTTGTTGAGGCTGCTGGAATGGACTGTTGGATGCGAAACCAGTAGGCTGTGGGGCAAAGCCGTTCTGTTGGAATGGCATGCCAGTCGGCTGCTGTTGGAACGGTTGCGCTTGAGGTTGAGGGTTGACGGCCATAGGTGTCTGGTTCTGCTCAATGGAGTCGAAGAAATCAATCAGGTCCGGATCAGGACCCTTGTTGGCTTGAGGCTTGGATTCGGGTGCGTTGTTTCCAGTCGAGGTGCTTCCCATCTTGGGGAAGGGGTTGTTGGAAGCTGGTGCTGGAAAGTCGCTGCTTTTCTTCTTGCTGAGGCCTCCTTGCTTCGAGCTTGAACCACCACCAGTCTTCTTAACATCCTGCTCGGCCAGGTATTGTCTTCGGTGAACCTCGAAATCGGGATCATGGAGGTATTCCTCCAGCTGGCGTCCGAGGTTAACAGGGGCGTGCTTAAGCTTGGGAACTTCGACTCTGGTGTGGTGTTCGTGCTGTCGCGCAACGCTAAGATATTGAACAACGTAATCGGTCTGCTTTGTGAATTTTCGATAAATGGCCATAGCACGCTCGGCATCCACCTTTGACATTTCGAAGAAGTTACCTACAAGATTGGAATGTTAGACAAAGTGGCAGGCTGAGACAAGAGGGGGAGGGGTAGGGAAACCAACCGAGAATACTAATCAACCCTTGGTTAAGAACTTGGAATAGCGCCAAAAGATCTAAGACAAGAAGTCGGAAAACAGTTATAGTGATTTCATTTTCGGGCTCGTTCTCCATCACCTGAATTTGTCAGTGCCTGGGTTGAGTAACAATCGGTTGCGAGCAGCATATTGCTGACTTACGTCGCATTTTAACAAGGCTTCGAGCTGGTGTTGCACAATCTCCGTCTCTCGTAATAAGCCCTTCTCGACCGAAAGCTTCTCCAGTCTCGACTCAGACGCGCGTACCCAGTCAGTCTTTGTCTTTTCGTATGCGCGGGCTCGCTCGGCTAGGTAGTGAGCATAATGTCGGATATTTCGCCCTTGGATTTGAGCTGCCAATTTGTCAATGGCTGCATCCGTATGCACTGTTTGATCTGGAACCCACCATCTGTAAAGCTGCTAATGGCCAATACGTTGCGGTGTGTCGAGAGGAAGGCCAACGTAACATCAGGAGAACCCTCTCTTATCATTAAGTGTACTGTAATTAGACTTTTGAAGACAATCGTCCATGTTGAATCGCGGAGTCGGTATGTGAGTGCGCGAAAGACCTCGGCGACGCCAGCTTCGCCGGAATGGGTAGCGACAAGAATATGCTCGATATATTTCGTCTTTGGTGGAGCGTTCTGTGGCGGTCAAGAGTCAGCAACCAGCTATAAGCCGAAGCATGATAGCCCTCATAGGAAATGATTTGGGCTCATATGAGCGATTGTTGCGGTACTCATAGAACTTGGGCGCGCCGCCATGATACACGTACCTTGATCTTGGTCGCGCCCTTGACGGACTTTTCGAAGGAACTTGACATGTTGTCTGTTGGAAGCTCAATGGAGTTATATCAAGCTTCCTGTCGTTGACGAAGAGGGATAAAAGTTCGGACGACGGGCGTTGCAGCGAGTGACGGGGGACTGTAACAGATAATGATGCTGTGGAGTGGTGCCGGGGCTCCGGGACAATCGATACCGCAATAATGATGACAGTGACGAGGATGTCGCCGTGTCTTGTCGAGTCGAGACGAGGCGTGTCGTGCGGCTTCAAGTCTCCAGCGCAAGAGAGAGGGACTTGAAGAAAGAGAGATTGACCGAGAGTGACAACGAGTGTGTGTCCGTATCCGCGCGTGGACGAATCTGGGGCGTGGCAGGACAAGGGGAGGGGGCGTGTGCTGTCGGGCAGGTTGGACCTTATTTGGGAGGGACTTTGGAGGCTGGGCTTTGGTGGTTGTAGGGACGAGGTGGAGATGTCAGATAAGGAGGTACTTGTGCCAAGCAGCAGCTAAGTGGTCGTTCACTGTATCCCCCAAACTGATGACCTCCGGAACCGTGCTGGACTCCGAAGTTGGAGGGCGCTATCGCTAAATTCCAGGGGACGCTACGGATGTCGTCACCATAGAATATTTCATTTCAAAGAGACTCGATGCGCCAAGAAGCTCCACTGACGGAGATGGTGATATCCACGAGAGACGAGAAAATCTGGGGACTGACAGTTTTTTTTCTAGACGGCCGCAGACTCTGGATGCATGATCGGATACACAAGCAGAGTTTGCTCATAACTTTGGTTTCTTGTGACACAGCGTTGTGGCTTTTACACGTATCACGAAAAGTCCTTTCATCTCGGGCCATACGAGGTTTAGGCAAAAGGCAATCACTATCACTGAAGTTGTACAAGGTTCTCAAAAGTAATCAAAGAAAATCAATTCTTTCGCTAAATAAAGTGTAGCGCAGTCTCACTTGAAACTCGCTCCCCCAGTTCCCATCGTAACTTTCTTACCTTTTCGTCTAGTTCAATTTCTGCTGCTGGGTTTCCCCAACCGCGCGAACCAAGAATCCCTTTCCATTCTTCATAAGTCAGAGCTTTTTTTCATCGCGTCCGATGCTATAACAAGGTCGGTGTGTCGAACGCCCATTTCATGGTACCAACCTCTCCTCGCCCCGAGACCGCTTAAGCTGCCCCGAGAGGCAGAGGGTTTCGAGGTCCGGAGAGGAGGCACTGCATCATATTAAGCACGCGGTTCTCATCATCTGCGAGGTAAAAGTTAGCAATAGGTCTTTAAAGACTTGAGTGCGTTGGTGGTAAGGGCTCACATTTATTTGAATGGAAGGGTCATAAGGAGAAAAGAAAAGAAAAAGACAAGGAACGCGACCCGCGCAGAATTTAAAGGCTTTGCGGCTGGCGGGTAATGTGGGGTTACTCGGCGTGGCTGATCTTCGGCTGTTTTCACCGAACGCTCACCCTAGACTCCCTATGTCCAAAACTGTGAAAACTCGCAAGAAATACAATGCGTTTTGCCTAGATTCTGTATTGTTTGGAATGCCTGTTAGATTGTTTATCTGAGTTCAATAGTCTTTCAGTGTTTAGCTGTTCGGCAGCGTAAGATTACTGCTGGTAAATGATCTACAAGTTAACCGGCGCATTCCGATTGATGAAAATGAACCTCGGAATCTCCAAGAAATTGTTCATCCTTCATTTTTATTTTTCCGAGACTACAAAGACCCTGCCCACTCAATGGCCTTTCCACAGGTGACGGCGTAACTTTGGTTTGTTAGCCCTGTCATCCTCCCCAATACGCATCTCAAAAACCAAATTGTGAACCCTAGTTGTCCTGCGCCATTCGTCTACTACCTCTGTATCGACCTCGAGGTCCGGTTTTCCGTTGATCTTGAGGCATGGCTCTTCAGGAATCATCGTGCAGTATGCCAAAGACGTGTACCACTTATCGTTGAAATCAAGGGAGACGTATTCTGCTCTGGGCATCCGAGCTGAGCATTTTGCAGCGGTTTGGAAGAACTCATTCATCACGCCTTTGTGAGCGTAAACTCTTTCCCAGTTGCTCGATGGTCTTGGCCCATATTCAACCCTTATACCAATAATCCTCTCGAGAGGTGGTCTTACCTCGTCAAGAGGTTTTCCACATTGGAGATTAGCAAGATTTGGCATGTGGCTTAGGTGTAGAACGAAAGCTTTGAGAGTTGGCCACTCTCGTGGTTCAGATGCATCTGAGTCTAACGGCCAAAAGATCGAAGGTTCGACGCAGCCGTAGAAGGTGAAGTCTTTCAGACCTTTTCTTTGAGTAAACCGGCGTAATTCGCGCGTTAGGATATCTTCTTCATTCTCCACAAAGAGGAGGCCATCTGGAAGGTCCCGAAACTGATGATAGCTCATGGAGAAGTGGTGTATAGACATAGGTAGCTCAGAAAGTGACTCAGCCAGTTCTAAAACAAAACTTAATGTGGGATGCTTGTGTGTTTTGGATTACCTACCAATTCTTTGGTGTATTGATGAAACCCTTGTTGTTCTTATCATAGCCAAAGTAGCAGTCATTTCTTGTAGCCGCGGCATCCTGGTTGCCATGTAAAAGATGACCCGCGGGGATAATGACTTGGAGGAAGACTCATTACTCAACTCAAACGACCTTATCATTGGTAGCTCGGGGAGGTTCGGTGGTGTGAATTCATTATCAGCAACTGAGCAGGAATCACCACCACCTTCCTTGCTACGACCACCGTCCTCGTTGACACAGTTATTCTCGAAGGGCCAGACTTCCTTTTCTTCCTCTTCGAGATCAATATCACAGGAATCAAATCGGGAGTAGATGAGGGCGAGATCGAGCAGTGGTTCATGATCAAGCGGTGTCTGGGCAAGGAGGTGAAATAGGTGTCCCATGGCCGATTCGAACTCTGGATTATTATTCAATTGTTCGAACAGTTTCGGGAAACTCTCCCTTTCAAGGGACGATAAACACCACTCTAGTCGACGAACGTAGGAGAGTCGTCTTGGTGTCAGAATATATCTATCCACTGCGTGGGAAAGGTCTGCTGCTGAGAGATGAAGCTGTCGGAATGTTATTGCTTCAACGATAGGTTGCCAGTGACTACAGACGACTGATAGGGATGCAAAAGGCCGGGAACCAGAGAAATGGGGATACCTGCTAGAATGGTATTCTGGTGGCATGATGTGAGACAAGATATTGGATACGATTTCAGGGGCCAAACGATCCATCATGGCTGGAATGTCATGCGTAGATGTTGCAGATAATTACGAACAAGTTGGCAACGAAGACTTCTAGTATCCTCAGCAGAGTACCTACATTCTTGCGTTGCTGCCTGATTTTAGTACTCCTCAGGATTGGCCAACAGCATACAACCCAGGCAAGACTAAGGCGGGGCATAAGATTGAAGTGATTAGGCTGAGTCTATGATAATAATATAACAGAATTGATGTTTTTAGAAATAGGATGGCCGCCATCTTGAGTGTATAGTAGAATTTAAGCTGGCGCT
This sequence comes from Fusarium nelsonii, assembly GCA_014898925.1. Lineage (NCBI taxonomy): Eukaryota > Fungi > Ascomycota > Sordariomycetes > Hypocreales > Nectriaceae > Fusarium > Fusarium nelsonii. The sequence goes on along the minus strand of JAAVUC010000148.1, from coordinate 10,886 downwards.
TTATATCTAAAAGGGCGTAGCTACCAACTTGAGTTTAATGCTGTAGGACAATATAGTGGTTTCTTACTAGATAATCTTTCATCCAATCAGGAAACATCAAGGCGCAGTGGCGGAGTGGTCTAACGCGATAGACTAGAAATCTATTCTCTTCGGAGGCGTCTGTTCGAATCAGGCCTGCGTCGTTTCTGTTGTTTATCTTTTGCTATATCAAACGCTGCTTTTGCATCCTTTTTGCCTATAGGTTGACTCCAATTTAATTTAATTGAGACTTGTAGATAGTAATGTTACGTAGGACTCTCATTGCTACTATCAAGTTCAGGCATAAATAAAGTATACAACCATCATTTCTATATCATACTGCATTTACCAGGACCATTTATTATTGCTTGTTTTATTGATTCGGTGAAACTGTTAATACTCTTCTTGATGTGTATTTACACGCTCCGACTGCCAATCCGGCTTGTCAACTATCCACATCTGCAACCTCCATAAGTCTGACTCCCGAAACTATCTTCCACATACGACCACAGCTCGCAGAGAATACGGGATCCCGTCTGCTCTCCCATCGTCAAGCTGCGAAGCGCCGGATTAGTAGTTGGGTCGGTGACGACCAGCGAATCCCCGGTGTTGTATGTTATCCTTCTTTTTGCTGTAGAACCCTTTCTAAGCTCTGTGACCGTGGCCGAACCCTCCATCTACTTGAGACCACCAGATAGGATAATATCCTGTCCTGTGAGATATCCTGTTTTTGCCATCCTGAGACTGTCAACCTCCTCCTGTTAATTGTATGAAGGCGGTAGACTTACATAACTGCTATATTGGCAACCTCTTGAGGATGACCCAGACGTTGTACGGGGACGCTAGCGGCGATAGCGAGGCCTGGATCTGTGGCTTTCAGTTCGTCCAAGTCTGTTTTGTTTGTCCATGTCCTGTGACTTCTGGTTAGGATGAAGAAACCCGCAGTCGTTTGGGCAAACTCACGTTGATTTTGGAGTAGGAATCATGTCCGTAAATCCAATCATGGCCGGGAGAATCTGAGTATCTTGTCAGTATATGAAAAGAGTTTCTGCGTACAACTCACAGTGTTGACAGTGACCCCTTCACCAGCCAGGACTGTGGATAGATTCTTGCCCATTGAGCTTGAAAACCTCAGTATTCGCTTGTCTCACAGCACCAGATAAGAACATATACCTTAGAGCACCTTTAGTAGCTGCATAATGGCATCCGTTAATACCACCGCCAACACTTGAAATACTTCCGATCAGAATTACTCGTCCCCAGTTCTGCGCTCGCATACCTGGCAAGCAGGCCTTTGTTACTACAAACTGGCTTCTCGAGTTAACTTCCATAACAGCATCCCAGTCATATTCCCCAATATCCTTGATATCGCGGATACGCCTACCGAGGCCGGCATTCGCTACCAGAATAGACACTGTTTTGTGCTTCGCCGAGATATCCGAGTTTTGTAAAACTTTGTCAACGAGATCACGAGTTTGGTCGCGTGAGCTTAAGTCGGCTGAAATACAGGGGAAAAGCTGGCCCGGGCAAGAGGACGAGAGCTCTTTGGATAGACCTTCAACTTTATGCTGAGTGATAGCTCGTTAATATGAGGTTCGTGGCATGCTTGAAGCTTCGTACCAAACTCGAGTTGCAATGAAGGACAACATCACAGCCCTCGGCTGCCAGGGCCCTTGCAATAGCTGAACCGATGCCGCCGCTGACAAGATTTAGTACCGAGTATCAAGTGTGATAATGAATCTGATACTTACCTGGCTCCGGTCACAAGCGCAAGGCGTCCTTTCACCTCGTTGTCAACTTCACGGATTTGATATGTCGTCATGGCTGGTTATTGAAAATGCTATGAATTTTTCCTCGTGGAGATTATTAGAATGTACAATGAGAAGATAATGTTTCACAGTTAACAATGAATCGTTGGAGCATTTCCGATGTTCTTGTCCTTATCCGAAGAGGGGTTGTGGGGAAGCCGGAAGGTAGATCTCGGAGGGAACACCGGAAGCTTACATGATGAGTTGACCTTGGCAGAGACCTTGAAATGCTGCTTCTTTACAAAAATTTCTTTTAATCGGCTTAACAAAGACGATATGTGTCGCTCTAGAGGTCAAAACAGTTCAAGATAGGATAAAAAAAATTGCATTATTCGGTTTGCAGTCTCTGACAGCTATGGGCTATCATCGGGCTGTGCCCAACCGTAGACCAGACACTATGGCCTAAGATATGCAAGGATTATGTTCTTTTTTGAAAAGTTTCGACTAAAAAACCAAGATTGGAGTCCTAGGTATTTAGTCAATGGGTTGACTCTAGGTTACAAGCTACAGTGGAAGCATGCACACACATTCAAGGGTGCGCATGCTCCACAAACTCATCTCCCTTGTCGTGGGATGTTGTAGTCTTATCGTCCGCCCTTCCGAGATGTCTCTCGTCAGACAAATGTCTATGAAGAGCAAGTTCCTTTTGCATCTCACGAGCTACCTGAACTGTGTTTTCACCCCGAGCAAATATGTAATCAACCTCTTCTAAGGCCAGGTTTGAGGTTTCTGGGTAGAGGAAGAATATGATGGGTACAAAGATGATGTTAGTTGCCATGAAGATCAGGTAAGCCTTCCATTGTAGGCGATTGATGAGAATGGGTGTGATCATGACCTAGATATTTGTCAGTTATACTAGATGCTGGGTAGTAAGGACTGAGTACATACAACTGTGAAATTCCAAAGCCAGTTCGAACTGACTCCAATGGCAGTTCCCTTGGTTCTAGCATGAAGAGGAAGAATCTCAGGAACATAAACCCAGGGAACACAATTCATACTCGCACCAAAGATGACCATGTATGTGAAAAAGAAAGCAACCGATCCAGCAGCAAAGGCTCTTCCTCGTGGGGTATCATCTGCTTGGGATAAGAGTGCAGCTGCCATCATCATAGAGAAAGACAATCCAGCGGATCCCCACATCATAGTTGATCGACGACCCATTTTGTCTAAAGCCATGGTGGGAAGAAGAGAACGGATGGGAAACATGAGCTGAATGCATCCTGCAATAATCTGTGCGAGTCTGTGTTCAAGTCCAACATTGCTGGTAAGAACGGCTATGTGAATTAGTATCTCGATGAGTAATTTAGCATCGAAGGATGAGGGCTTACTCAGGATGTAGTAGACCACCAAATTGATACCACCAGCCTGGTTCATGAATTGCACGAACCAAGCTAGAAACACCCGATATCTCGTGCTGACCTTGTCCCTCCTGAAAGTCGAAGCCCAAGAAGTACTGCCCTCTGCTTCAGCCTCCATTGACAAAGCCGCCTCAATAGAGGTAACCTCTCGTAGGATGTCGTGATGATCGATCGGTTTGTTGTAAACAGCTGAAAGTACTTCAATTGCCTCTTGTCGCCTACCGTGATTGAGAAGCCAACGCGGAGACTCAGGGACACCAAAAACGACTATAATCACCCAGAAGGCAAAGACTGCTTGAAATGCCAGAGGCCATCGCCAAGCGAAGGGTCCCCCGACGAAGCTAAAAGCAAAGTCCCACCAGTAGGCGAATGCGATGCCTATGCCGACGAACATGACTTCGGCTGAGACAAGGCGGCCTCGTTTGGTGCCTTCGCAAAGCTCGGATTGGTACCTGAGAGGGCATCAGTAACTTGGGAGCATGCGTTGTGTTTTGTACTCACATAGGGACTGTGGATGTCTTGAGGCCAGTACCAACACCAGTGACAATCCGTCCGACTATAAGGTGGGCCCGTGTAAAGGCAGTCGCTTGAAGCGCAGCTCCAATGAGAATCCATCCCATGGCAACCCAGATTGTCCATCTGCGACCAAGCTTCTCACCAACAACAAAGTTCTTGAAGCAGCCAATAAGACATCCCAAGTTATAGCTTGATGTAATGAAGCCTGTAAGGGTATCACCAGGGTCGTCAAATTGTCGTAGCCAGTCTTCGTTCTCGAGAATGCCGCCAAAGACACCTTGATCGTAGCCGTAGAGGACGAAAGCGCAGAGACAGCATGATGTGACTGCACGTTGCAGCTTCTTGCCGCGACCAAACCAAGTTCTCATTGTAGTTACCTAAAGTACAATGCACGGGTTAGACAAAGAGATAAAGACGTGAGGAAACCAAAGGACTTCCTAAATGCCCAAAGCCGAGGAATAATGCCGGTTTATATACGACAATCATCATGGGTTTCTAACCGAGCTTCACTATTCCCGGTAAACATCCCTGAACTTTGGGGTAAAAACATGGGGGAACCCCAGATATCAGCATCATCTGAGTGGAACGGCGTCATCTATTTGTAGAGAAGGGACCTGCTTCTTGCAAGTTGTTTGGATGCTTAAAGCTTCCGTCTTGGGTAGCATAGTAGAGCGTCAGGTGTTGTTTGCATCATATGATCGTGATGGGTTAAGGGGAAGCGGTTGGAGATGCAGATGTTAAAACAGGTTTGGTATGAGGAGCCATTAAAGTTACCGTAGCGTATCTTTAATGTAACCATGCCGCTTTACTAGTCAGTTATATGTCTTGCATTTATTTGTTGTCCTTGCTCTTCAAAAGGCTTGACATTGAGTGTGCTTGGGCGAAGTGTTCTAAACCAGTTCTGAAATTTTACAAGACGATTGGCATGGGAGCATAGGGAAGGAAATATTTTGATTAGGTTTTCTGAAATAGTATTGACAAGGTTTATCTTCAGCCTTTCTGCATTTCGAAACTTGGCTAGCCACGGATGACTATGGCACATAGTTACTATCAAAATATGAAAGTTATATTTGCTTCATAGGAAGGACCAGGAGAAGCAGCCGGATCGTGCCTGAAGGATGATATTCACCAGCTACAATAGAATCGAGATGCTTGAAAGCCGATGATCATATAACGCAGTCAGATAGGGATTATAGCATAATATGAGAGCTTTCTGCTTAAAACCTTGCTTCTCTATATTTCTTTTTATTTCACTTTTCCTTTTAGTTTCTGCCATAACAACTGGCACTGCTTGTAACTGCTCGGCACTACGTGACACTATGCCAATCTTTTTAGACAACAGAGACAAACATGCCTAGGAACCTAGGCCGACTTTTCGGCCAACACTTTGTGCAGAACAAAAATTTCGGACGCACTGTTCATTTAAATTCTCTTTGTTTGTTCTTCTTTCAACATCAGGCAAACTGATATGACCTCCCTGCTTTGAAACCTTTGCCAACAACCGCTAGGATCACAAATATGATATTGTGTTTTGAACCTCATAGTAATATTCCTCCGGGGACAGATCAGATCAAGGTTACACTTTTAAAAATACTATATTATATACACTTTGAGGCGTCTTGACCGACACTCCAACACAATAACTCTCTCAGGATAAACATGAAGTTTACAAAATGACCTTGTCGATTCCACTATGGACCACAACACAAGAGATCCAATCTACAACATTGCGGACGAAATCAATGCAATAACTGGATGCCTACGCATACGAGTACACCCTAACCGCTGCAGTCACGGCGGTGGATTGGATTGCTGAAGGCTGACGAAGGCTTTGTGAGGCCGAGAGAAACACTCAGTCTTACGGCTCGACAGGAGCAGGTCGAATGGAACGAGGAGGACATCACCAACTCCGAATGCACCAATGAAGATTATGACGATGATGAAGACGAAGGTCGGAGTGATGACGAAAAATGTACACCGAGGCGTTGGCTGCCGCTGCTGGCTACAACGAGGATGAGTTTGTTGCATTCTTCGATAGCATCCACGACGATATTATGAGAGGTCTGATGATCGATGGAACGGGTCATTGCTGATAAATACCTTCCGCAGATAAGAACACCAAGCGCCGGCACCCGAGCGTATCCCAGGACTAAAGGTACCTTTACCTTATCAAGGTCGAGCTGTAGCACCAGAGTTATATGCAAAAGACCCCCGTTTCCACGGTATGATCCTGGCAGACCCCCCAGGACTTGGAAAGACTTTGTCTGCCCTTACGGCCATAGCCGTGTCGACTGGAAGGACTGGAAACGCGAAGGGCCTTTGTGTTATCGTCGCTCCTCTTTTGTGCTGCCGCCAATGGACGACGGAGATTGGCAATTTCTTTGAACCGGTACGTACTGTCGGCATCGATATCGTAAATATGATGCTAAGAGTAAGACCAGTGTCATTCATCTGCCTTGTGCACGCGGAACTGAACCCAGGCTACCAAGGTCTTACCGTGAGGACTAGGTCCTTTGAAACCAAGATTACAGATACCTCCGGATCATTGCAAGTGAGAGAGGGGTGAGCAGTGAAGCTTTCGCAGCGACGGAGGCTACCCGTTAAATCCAGCGGACAGGAAGAGAGCCCACTCCACCGTTAGGCCAATACCAAGGCTGTTTGCATTATCTTCGATGCTCGAAAACTGAACTGGCTACCACTTTATATAAAGCTTTCACAAGAGATCACCTGATTCCAAGAAGTTTCTCGATAGTGTCTCGGACTATAAGAAGGGTGCAATCACCCAGCCTCCAAAGAGACCCGCACTGGTACTTCTTTCTGGAATTCTGGAGCAAGAGCCGAGAAAACCGATGGGTGAGTGGCTGGTACTTGATGAAGCACATGCCATCAAGAACCATAAGAGCCGAACCTACCATGCCATCTCAGCATTAAGAGATGATTTCAAAGCATGTCCCTTGATGACCGCCACGCCACTAGACAATCAATGGGAAGATGGTTATGCCCTACTAACTATGCTTCGCGGCCATCCTCTCAATAGCTTCCTATTGTTTAAGGCAGCATTTTTCAAGAGTTTGTCCTCGCATGCGAAGCAGCCTGAAGGAAAACATAAAGCTCGCTATATTCAGCTTCTCGATGCCATCAGCACAAGGATTGATATCACGATCATTCGTTCCTGATTGTTAATGAAAGCGTCTACTTTTCGGACACCTTGGCCATTGTGTTTCAGAAAAAGTATGAACCAGATACCGTTATCGAGTATAACGGAAGGCTTGGCCCAACTCAACGACACCTTGCTGTCAAGAAAGCCTTCGAGACCAAATCCCCTTTTATCATCCTTGCAAGCAGAGGTATTGGGGGTCAGGGCCTCAACTTGCCGTGCGTCAACGTTGTTGTTCAGTGTGGACCCTGGTGGAAAGCCTTATGGGAGATTCAGATGCTCGGGCGAGTTTACAGGCCGGGACAGAAGAAGCCAGTCTTTGCGTACGAATTGAGAGCAAACGAATGTCTCATTGAAGAACACAAGATCAATGTGCGGGAAGCTAAACATCAATTGAACAGCGAAATCGAGGATAGCATCACCAGAGACGACGACTCCCTCTGTGATGACATCCAGCCGAGACGTCTTACATGAGTTATCTTTCACCCCTGGCAGTCAATTGTTTTGATGCCTTGAGGATGGTCTAGATGTGATAGCTTGGGATTATGAAATGGTCTCACGAAAAACGCCTAATTTATTCTGTAGCCTAGAGTCAGCCTAGGTGGCGATATTTGATCAGCATGAGGTGAAGCCCAATCCCTTACTTCCAATAAACGGAAACGGATCGTGGCTCAGTGTATTCAATGCATCAATAAAGAATTGAACATCACATGTACCAAAATTCGTTTTGATCGACGTTGTGGGCATGCTGACATCGTTTTCGTTCTCGCTCTCTTTTCATTAATCTCGTTGATATCTAAGCGGCACATAAAGCCCTTTCAAGTTATCCAACTCAACTTCTGTAATCAGGCTCATAGCCACTAGGTATGAAGAGTTAGGGAATGCCCCCAAAGTTAGTGATGCCGGTTTCCGCATGATCAATTTGGTCGAAGGAACAGAGCCGTTGATTGGTAATGTGGAATTATGGCAGTTTCCAATTACATACATCCCAAAGGAGGGACCGCACAACGGAATACCCATCATCTCTAATCTTAGATAATTCGTTATCTACGCTCCCATAGGATCAATGACAGAGAATGTTGAATAGACATGTGGTGTCTTGGCAGGGCTGAGCGTCCGATGAAAACAGGGGTAACGCATCGTTTACCGTATTTTGGGCTAGACAAGACGGAATGATCATTTATCTGGATTTCCCCTCTGACCAATCATGCTTCAAAAGTCTTCTAGTACAGGAACTGTTACTTCTGGGGGCTGGAGCGATCCGACAATTTGGAGCCGCAACCGTTGGATGTCAGACAGGCCATCACTTCAGTTGGGCAAAGGGTCCACTGTAAATTTGAACTAACCGAATAGGGAGGAATAGAGCGCTCTTGGATATCAAAGTTCTGGACCGAGTATTGTACGACAAAGTAAAGGAGTATATAACTATCGTGGAAATAATTAAAATTATAGCAAATGATTAAAGAAAAGTAATTCACTCCCTCAGGATCTCATTAGACTCAACGAATTTCTCGTGCTGAAAAAGGATTCACATCGCTCGCCAACACCCATTTCGCAGCTACTTACACAGCAAATCATATATACTTCTTCCAACACAGTCATGATGTTCCCCCCTTTCGTGCCTTCTACTCAAGAAGCATACAATCTCGGAGCCAACAGCGGACCTTCAACTCCTGGCACTCCATCTGAGATATCAGACCAAGTCCTTAGCATTGGCTTTCCCCAAGCTATGCAACTTACATGGACAACATCCTCTTCGACCATGGCACTATTCATCTCTGAGCCTGGCTCAACTGTCCTGTACGCAGCGCTCATGCCTCGTGGGTGGCAAGGGCCTACATATCTCTATCCTGGTTCCGACTTTGTTGGCGATTCAATGGCATCTTGCAACAGATCTGGACAGGAATTCGTTTTCCAACTTCCAGGAGTACCTAGTTACAACATCTCATCCACCGAAACCACCATGTCCTTTCATAGGTCAAGATCGAACCCTCGATACAGCTTCTCTATAAAAGTTGAACATGAAGGAAGTCGCAGAACTGAGTCGTTTGACTGGCGTGCTTCGACTGGAGACCAGAGTGGCATGTACAGTACGGTATGGCAACTGGTTTCGCTTGGACGGACTAGCAAATCTAGTTCGCATCGTTCTAGAAGCGCTGAAGTCGTTGCAATGGTTTACGAGCAGAATGTTTCTGCTATTGCGCCGTCCATGCAGCGGTCTGGGGGTTTTCAATTTTTGGGAAGGTCAACCACCAATTACATGGGGTATCATTGGACTCTAATGGCTCTTATGAGTGGTATAGCTGTACTTCAGCATGCGACTACCCAATAACCAAAGATGGTAAAATGGAAAGAGAGGCAACTGTGTATATGTAAAAATACGAAGGACTTTAAACGAGCATGAAGGGAGAAAGAACCAGGGCTGTCCTAGTTAGAATGGCGGGATTGCTATTAGCTGCCGGCGGCTAAGTAGATAATAACAATGCAGATAGTGTTATGTCGCATCATCGTTCTTACCTGTACAAACTTATTGATACAAGTAAGAATATGAGGACATCAAGGTTTAAGGTGGTAATGAATTCTACAGATTGTATCTATAGTTTTATAGATATTTCCGTTCGGAATATTATGCCTTAACATTAACTGCAGGTACTTTAGCCTATGAGCAATCGCATAAAGAACAGAATAATCTGTGTTAGGCCGCGAGCCGGGTCCGATTGCACGGGTAAAGTCGTCTGTTGTTTAACGTAGCCGGCCAGATGGAGCCGTAGGGCCGCGTTGCTGCTTATGCTTTGAGAGACGCGCGGTTAGTCATAACCAACAACATTAATGACAAGGAAGTCGCTCACTGTCAGATAGTTCACTTTACATACTTACTATTCGGAAAATTAACTGATTGATTGACAGACAGTCTGACAGCCCTATGGGCTGAAATATTCCGATTGTGGACCCTTGATTGATGATCTCGGTGCCCCCGTTAAATAAATGCTGACGATCCCTGCCTCAAAGTTGCTCCGCCTATCAAGGCGCAGCCGAATTCGACGTCAGGTCACTTCGCTCAACACCGAGGATCGTCAACGGTGGGGGAGCATTCATTTCGGGACCTCAAGAAATGATTAACTCATAAAGAATTAAGTTGATAGTATTTCATTCTTTGGACTCTGCTTCAGTGACAATTCCCGACATACGCAAATCAACATGCCTGGAACACCATCTAGCCTCGGCTGCGAGGGTTGTCGTAAACAGAAGAAACGAGTGAGTAACAATTTATCGATTCAAGACACCTCTATCTGCGATTTTTACTGACATTATAAGTGCGACGAAGCCAAGCCAACATGTGGGAGATGTAAACGCGTTGGGATACCATGCGTTGGAAATGGCGTCAAGAGATGGAAATTTCACACATTTCAAAGCGACGGCAACGACCAAAGTCTCATACCAACACCAAGGCGCAGTCTAAGCAACACTCAAACTAGATTATCATCCTCACTGGTCCACATACTCCAAACAGAAGACTGCCGCTATGATATTCGCGCATTCGGCGGCAAACTCATCCCAGAGCTCGTATCGCAGATTGGTCATAACGCAGCACTAGATTCGTGTGTAGCTGCGATGATTACACTTTATAGATCGCATCAGTGCCAGAAGTCAAGAATCGAAGGGTTGACACACTATGGAGAGGCTCTGGCAGCTACAAGAAAAACAATAATTAATCCGAAAGAGCCGATCATGATGAAGATGCAGGTGGTCTCGGTGATGTTTGTGTGTCATGTAAGTGTTTTGATACCATAGTATTATACGACAAGCTGACGTATTATATAAGTACTGGATCGATCGTAAATCGGTTGAACAGCATCGAGAAATAATTTCAGTGCTATTCCGGGAGGCTGTTTTGAAAAAGCAACTTGAAGACCTAGAGCCGTATATGGTTGGGCTCACACAATTAGCAGTATGGCTCCAGACACTCTCAAATAATTCTCAGACTGACTTTATTTACAGGTTCTTGCAAGCAGGGCTGCCGTCAGATCA
>JAAVUC010000144.1:0-23428 GCA_014898925.1 Fusarium nelsonii | reverse complement strand
TAATTTTTTTCGAAGAAAAAAATACTGCAAGTAAAAGCAACTAGCGACCCATTCCAAGAGGAACGATCCTCCGGGCAATGGTCGAGTAAAAAAAAATAAATAGAGGGGTGCGCAAGCTATACGTCACCGCCTTATTTTTTTTTATGGCTAGCTTGCTCTTCCTCGCAAATTGTGCATATAACTCACCTTATAGTCGTTGAACGTCTTTATCTTATAATTTATGCTAAGATAAATTTCGCTTCAAATTTACATAGCGAGCGACCCATTCCTAAACGGAAGGAAAAAAAAATGGCGCTAGCTAGCTAGCTTTATTTTTTTTACTCCGTAGGACTAGTAAAGCAACGCCTAAGTAATTTTTGAAATTAACCCAATATATTATTAATTATCCTTACTTCTCAATATAGGAGGGAACTTCGTTCGCGCAGCAAGAGCTGGCGCCTCAAAAAAAGAAATAAAGCTAGCTTTATTTTTTTTCCGAGACGAAGTCTAGTCTCCCCCTATACAGTGAAATAAAATATTAAAGGACAAACATCCCTAGCGTAGCTTTTCCAATAATCCAAGATCTTTCCTTGTTGCATCTTGTGATCCTATGCCCTGCTTACGCAACTGTAAGATTTGTTGATAATCAAACAGTAAGGCAAGATTTAGCCGTTGAGCTTTTTAGATAATTAAAACATAACTATTAGAGCATAGCTAGATAGCCAGTCTTAATAGTTAAAAAATATTAGTGCGATCTTGCGACCGAGCTTGCGACCATTTCCTCCGAGCTTGCGCCGGAATTAGCCGCAGCTACTACTTAATATTTTTATTATCTCTAATTTCTATATAGTGAAAATCCTACCTTTTTTTAAATATATATACAACGAATGTACATATAAATAATTTTATATGATTAAAAATAGTTATACTACCTTAAATCGCAAACAAAATAATTATAAATTATTAGACACTCCTGTTTACTCTTTACAGGGTCTGTGCCCCACATAAACTGTCCCCTAGCGATAGTTCCTTAACCAAGGGTACTTATCTATTTCTGCAGGCATAAATCCAAATTTAAGTATAATCTATCATTATGCGCTTACAGCAGAAAGGAAAATAAGCTGAATTAGGTTGATTTACTACGAGCTTAAGCTCGTCCTAAACCAATTCATTCATATGAAAAAAAAATAAAGGATTCTCATTGTCATAGAGCCAGCTTGCTAAGCAAGCCGGCCGTCAATTACCTTATAAACTGAAAATTGTTTATCATACTCTATAATTAGTGACAGTAAAGCTGCATAGGGTCTTCTCGTCTAACTAGAGGTAAACTGTATCTGCACAGCTATTCCAATTTCACTGAGTCAATCATAGAGACAGCTGTTGTATCGTTACATCATTCATGCAAGACCGCATTTAACGGCCAAGGCATTTCGCTACCTTAGGACCCTCACGTTAAGGCCGCCTTTAACCGGGGTTTCCGTCTACATCAAATATTAGTATATTTAATTATATCTGTTAACCAGCCGGCACCGGGCAGACATCACACTCTATACTTAGATTTTTAATCTTTCAGCAAAGTGCTGTGTTTTAATTAAACAGTCGTACAACACTATTTCATGCTTCTTCCTCTTTACCTGATATTAATCAAGAATAATGAGCTCTCCTTATCCCGAAGTTACGGTAGTCAATTTGCCGAGTTCCTTTATGATTGTTAGCTCATTTACGCCTTCGTATTCTCTACTAGCTTACTTGTTTCAGATTCTAGGTACGGTTACTTTCCATTTACAGCTATAGCTAGTTCTAGCCATAGCTTAAACTTATTACTATTTTTCCAGTACATTTTTCACTTAAAATGTCGTCCTTAGTATGAAAGATTGTCTCATCGTTTTAATCTTTTGATTCTATAAACTTAGAGGCCGTTACTTAATTACATCCATAAGCTTTAGGCGGAAAATTTTCTTTTAGTTACTCATGTCACCATTCTCACTTGAGTTAAATTATTATAATTTCATTTAAAAAATAAAAATCTTAATTTAGCTCAACGTTCTGCTACCCCATTTAATTATAATTAAAGAGCGAGCTTGCTAGATGCAGTCTACGCCTTAATTATAAAATAATATGGACAAGGTTTCGGTATATTGTTTAGATCCGATAAATTTTCGATGCTTTTAAAACTTAACAAGCGCTCTGTTACGAGGTCATAAAATTATGGCTGCTTCTAAGCCTATCTCCTTGTCGACTTTAATAAAAACCTTCTTAATTTCACTCAACTAATAATTTAGGAACCTTAACTCTTGTTCTGGGCTGTTTCCCTTTTGACATACAACCTTATCATTCTATGTCTGATGATTTAAGATATATCTTTGCCATTCCGAGTCTACATACTCACTGATAAAATCTTCATGATCCCCCAATTTGTACAAAATAAAACATGAGCTTAACTTGCTAACAAGCTAAGCCTTATGTCTTGTCTGAGATTAAATTCTGTACCTGCTAAGATATTATACTTAAATTGCCTACTGTTATAGGTTTCGCAGAAAACCAGCTATCCTGGTCAGTATTGTCTTTCACTACACCTACCATAATTCTTCGGATATTTATGCTACAATATTCCGTTCGGACTTTTATAATCCTGATTATGGTAAAATCACCAGGCTTCGGGTCTAACTTTAGACACTTACCGTTATTTTAACGCTCGGTTTAACTACGTAGAATCTCGCATCTAATGTTAACTTGGTGACCCATTATGCAAAAGGTACGTTCTAACTTTTTTATTTTTCCGAACTGCTTATAAAATTACTGTTTTTGTTTTGGTTCCCTCACGGTACTTTCCACTATCGCTTACATATTATATTTAGCCTTTGAGGAAGGTTCCCCATTAAATTTAAACAGTTTATCCACCATTTGACTTTCTAGGCTACTCTATTTTAGCTCACGCTAATCATAGAATCTCTTTTGATTTCTTTTCCTGAAGTTAATAAGATATTTCAATTCACTCCGTTTATTATTAGATTTCTCTTAGAGTTAATATAATTATAGGCTTGTAGGTAAAGAATTGCTCATATTACTGGTTGCCTATTAAAAGCGAGCTTGCTAGACGAAGTCTAGGCCAGCATATATATACAATCAGCTAGCAAGCCTATTTATATAAATAAATCTCTTTAATATGTAGCTTAAATTCTACAATAATTTCTTTCTATACTTATATAATTTAGGAGCAGCTAGCGAAACGCTGGCGCACCTAAATTACATTTATACTTTATATATCCAATAATGGTCGCGAGCGGTAAAAAAAAAATAGCTTTTTTTCTACCAGCTTCGCGATTCTGATTTGGGCGCAAGCTCTCCCGATTCCCGCAGGGAATCGGGAGAGCTTGCCTGGAGCAGTAAGATGGGACTTCCTTCTAGGCTGATTTTTTTCGAAGAAAAAAATATGCCTAGCCCATATTATACCGCGCCCGGATAGCTTGCTCCTTCGTAGGCGTAACCTTTGCTGAAGACGCCAGCTCGTAATTTTTTTCAAAGAAAGAGCTTGCGCCTTACTGAGCAGAAATAAGCCTCCTTCGAGGCTATTTTCGTATTCCCGAAGGGAGCCTTCGGAGAAAATAGCCTTATTTTTTTTTTTATTCCTATTTTTTTAGAGTTTAGACTTTTATGCAGGAGTAGACGAAGTCTAGTCTCTGCCTGCACACAATAAAAAAAAAATAAAGAAATTTATTTTTTTTTACCGAATTTATCTATTCTTTTATCTCTAATACTTCTAAAATTCATCGGATTATTATGATTCGAACATAACTAGTCTTCGTCCCAAACGAAGTGCCTACCCAAGCCGGCCCTAATCCGTCAAAAAACAAGAGTACTTGGACTTGAACCAAGAATTTGAAGGTTGAAGCTTCCTATTTTGCCAATTAAACTACACTCTTCAGAGAATATCCGATTTGAACGGATGCGGCTAGAATATAACCTAATAAGACTCAAGCTTACCGCCTTAAACCACTCGGCCAATTCTCTTTAATTCCTCAGCGAATCGAACGCTGATATCATTCTTATCAAAAATGCACTCTACCGTTTAAGTTAAGGAATCTTATAGGGTATAATCAGCAAACTCGCTCGAGGCAGAAAAAAAAATAGGCTAGGCATATTTTTTTCTTCGAAAAAAATCAGCCTAGAACGAGAGCTTCCCTCCGGCGCGGCGCAAGCTCTCCTATTTATTTTTTTTTTATCGCCAGCCTACTAATTCCGAGCGAGAGTAACTTTCTTCCTCTCACCCTCGGATTAGGTAAAGCTGCTCCTCTAACCCTGAATACTGAAAAATGAAGGATTTGAACCTTCAACTTATTGTGTGTAAAACAATCGCTCTACCATTGAACTAATTTTTCTTTATCCGTTTCCTGCTATTAGCTTGCTAGAGGGTATTGCCTATTCCCTATTCCCGATTCCCGCAGGGAATCGGGAATCGGGAGAGCTTGCGCCCTATTTTTTCTATCCGAGCTTGCAGAGAAAAAAGATCTTTTTTTTTTACCCCGACCCTCTCTCCGTAGGAATTAGGAATACGGCAATACCGAAAGCGGATGAATTTTTTACTAGTAGGCTAATTTTTTTCGAAGAAAAAAATATGCTAGCGACCCCTACTCGGAGAAAATCAGCAATAAAAAAAAAATAAATAAATTTCTTTTTAGAGCTTGCGCCTTACTCGTCTCGGGCGAGACGAAGTCTACTCTTGGTCGAGAGCTCTTGTCCCTCCCTAATCTTTACCTTTTATAGTAATGATTATTGCACCTACCATAGCTAATAATAATATAAAACTAGCCATAAATATTCACATATTGTGACTTGTATATAATATATGCCCTATAGTTGCTGTATGCCCTGTTTCAGCCATATTATTATCTCAACTATTACTTGATACAAACATAATATTGGCATTTGTAATGTCTATGTTTTTATTAATATAATTTAAAATATCGCTAAATTTATTTCAAGGTAAATAATATAGTATAGTATTTAATTTACTACTGTAATTATTTAATATCGCCATGTAATAAGGTAGTATTTGGAATATAGTAAAATTTGCAAGGATTGTAATAAATAAACCTAAAGATACACTATTTCTATTATTACTTTGTAATTCACTTGTTCTTATATTTATTAACATTAATATAAATAAAAATAATATTGAAACTGCCCCAATATAAACAATTAAATAAGATAAACCTATAAATGTAAGACCTATTAATATTAAATATACTGATATATTTGCAAATAAACCTATTAGAAATATTACTGAAACAATAGGGTTTTTATTTATTATTATTAAAATACCACATAATAAAGCTGTTATGTTAATTATATCTAAGGATCCTGTTAAATATCCATTCGAGAAAATCTCAGGTGTAGCTAGAAGTTGATAATACATTGTATTTTTTATACTTATATTAACCTAATATTTAGGATAGCAATAAAATTATATCTTGCTAGTGCTAATCCGAGGAGTAGCACTCGCAAGAATATTTTATCAAATTTATCTATATAAAATAGATTACCGCCTTAATTAAGACTTAAACTTATCTGCTGTAAGGCACGCATGCGGGAGAGCCTCCATATTCCGGCGCGTAGCAAGCTAGGGAATGGGTCGCTCGATTCCGATTCCTCCGGAATACGGAATACGTATAATAAATTAAGAACCTCAATAATACATAGATACATATAAGAAAAGTCAAACTACATCAACGAAATGTCAGTATAATATTCCAGCTTCATAACCAAGATGATGATGATCTGTTAAATGGTATGAATATATTCTTCATAAAGCCACTGATAAGAAGATTGTACCTATAATAACGTGTAATCCGTGGAAACCTGTACCGAAGAAGAAACATGTTCCAAATACACCGTCACTAATAGTAAATGAAGAAACGCTATATTCTACCCCTTGGAAGAAAGTGAATATTAAAGCTAACAGAACTGTAAAGATAGAACCATATAAAGCTCCTTTTCTTTCTCCTTTTATTAATGAGTGGTGCGCATAAGTAATAGTTGCTCCACTAGATAATAAAATTACTGTGTTAAGTAATGGTAATTCAAATGGGTTTACAGGTTCTATACCCATAGGTGGTCATTGAGCTCCTAATTCTACAGTAGGTGTTAATGCACTATGGAAGAATGCTCAAAAGATAGCTACAAAAAATAAACCTTCAGATACTATAAATAGTATTACTCCTAGATTTAATCCTTTTTGCACTGCTAATGTATGATTTCCTAAATATGTCGATAGATATTATAAATATATTTCTATATTTTTTGGACTATACCTTAATTAATGGGTTAGTATTCCTAAAAGGAATACTAACGTATTAATTTTTAACGTCTAGTCTCTGAAGACCCTAAAAGATATTTATCCGTCTTTTAGTTTCCTGCTGATTAGCCTAATTTTAGGGTTTTCCAGCAATTTGTTAAATTTAAAGAGAGCACATATACATTAAATTATTATTATTATTATTTAACCAATAGATTTTTGATTTTTAATCTACCTTGTTCAGTTAGATGTTGTTTAAGTAGTATCATATTATATACTATTTCTCACTTTTTAAAATCAGTAAGTTTATCTCCTATTAAAGGAAATTTATTAAAATAATCTATAAGAAAACTTACATTTTTTATAGATTGTATACTAACTGATAATACTTCCGAATTGGTATTATTTTTATATGTTTTTAAATTAGCATTAAGAAATAAAGCTAAATTTTCCATAAAAGGTTTCATCGAGGTTGATGTAGCTTTATCATATAAACGTTGATCTAATCTAAATTTCAAAGAAATATTTTCACTTACAGATCTTTTACGAGTTTCAGATTTAGGTTTACTTTCTACATATTTAATTCCGAAATGTCCATCTGCTTCACTAAAACCTGAGAATCAACTATTATCTGTAAAGCTAGAATTATCTAATAAACTTTCCGATATATTTAAATCATATTTATTGTTCATAAAATTGATTAAATCATTAAATCTCTGGTTTTTTGGAGTTCTAAGTTTTCCGTGTACTAAATTTATAAAAAGAATAATACTTTCTTTATCTCCAATAATATAACGGAGAATATTTTCTCCTGATTTTTGAAAACGTCCTATATTACCTAATTCTGATTGTATAAATGAATACATACCTACATTATTAATATGGGAAGTAAATACTATTCTAGGATTAAGTACTCTATTTAAACTTGTAACTCCTAATGAAGGAAGAGAAATGGAACCGTCTCCTTCTAAAAGACCTGCTAAATAATAACCTAAGTTATTATTATTAGTGAAAACTGTAGTATTGTTTTTATTTCTATATGTATATAAAGCCTCTTCTAAATGAATAGAAGGAATTTTTTGTGCAATATTTAAATAATAATTTAATGTATGGTTTAATTTAAGTTTACCCTCTGCTATTATATCTCTAAATCAGAAAGACATAGATGCTACTAATGTAATTAATGATAAGTAAAACACTATATAGCTGTTGCTAAATAAGTGCATTGATAATGCTCCATTCACTGTTACTGTAAATAAAGCAATACTTGTATACAGTGGTCAAGGAGATGGTGACACTAAATGGAATGGATGATCCTGAAAATTACTTCTTATTAAATTTGTCATATATATTATATATTATAAATCTTGTAGTTTTGTACACAAGTTAAAAGCCCCTAAGATGAATCGAACATCTATCATAATATTAACAGTATTATGCTCTACCGTTGAGCTATAGAGGCTAAAGCAGTAAAAAAAAATAAAGAGTAGACTTCGTCTCGCGCAAGCTCTAAAAAGAAATTTATTTCTTTTTAGAGCTTGCGCCCCCATTGCCGCAGAGACGAAGAGTAAAAAAAAATAAATTTATTTATTTTTTTTATTGCGGATTTTCTACGAGAGCTTGCGCCCCCATAGAGGCAAGCTCGCATGGAGACTACGGAAAAGAGGTGATTCGAACACCTAAATGTATAAAACATAATACTTAGCAAATATCTTACCCTACCTATGGAAACTTTTCCTGCATTAGCTCCGAAAGGGCTAGCGAAGCTAGCCTTACCTCTCGTTTGCGTCGCAGTAATAGTGCAAGCTAGGAGTAGACTTCGTCTCTCGCTAGCGAAGCTGCTATGTAGGCTATGTATGCTACTATACGAATTAGATCAGAATCGAACCGACATCTACTTCCGTGACAAGGAAGTCCTTTACCTAATTAAGTTACTAATTCTAGGAGACAAGAGATTCGAACTCTTAAAAGCAATTGCTATTGAGTTTACAGCTCAACCCTTCTTACCAATAAAGGAACCCTCCTTTATATAGGCGCAAGCTCCAAAAAATACAATTTTTCGAATCCGGCTGAGCCGGATATGCTTGCGCTTATATTATATATATTTATGGTTAATATTAATTAATCCCGGGCAACTTCCACTACCCGAACCGTATTTCGACTTAACACTAATTAGAGCCACGCATACGAAGATTCCCAATAAAAGAATATATAAAACCTATTTGTTTTTTTTACTTGTTACTAAGAAAGCAAACTTATTGCGCATGCCCCTTTCAGCATGTGACGAGTGGTTAGTACCAATCCAAGGTCTATTCACCGTGACATGGTGATTCACGATTACTAGTAATTACTTATTCATATAGTCGAATTTCAGACTACAATCCTTAAAATTTATATCCTATTTTTTGAGATTAGCTTAAATTCACATTTTTGCATCTCTTTGTTTAGGAATATGTGGCACGTCTATAGCCCACAATATCAAGGCCATGATGACTTGTCTTTGTCCCCTTTATCTTTCCAAATTTCCAGGACTGAATGCTTTATCGTAAATAAAAAAAATAAAGCCAGGGATTACGTTAATTTCATGGAAACCACAGTTTCACAACATTAACTGGAAACAGCCGTGCAACTCCTGTAATAAAATTATTCAAATTGTGGTAAGGTTTTTCGTGGATCATCGAATTAAACAACATACTTCACTACTGGTGTCAGAAACGGTCTAGTGATTTCAGTTCCTGCGTTGCCACATTACTCTTGAGGTGAAATGCTTACACTTTCATTTATAGACCAAATATTATGGAGCTGCTGCTTCTTCCAGTGCGCAAGCTAAAGCTTGCGCCTCTGGAAGACATCTTACTGAGGGGTGGGCTAGATCCCACATAAATAAGACACAGTACTCAACTATCTAACCTATGGCATTCATCATTTACTGCAAAGACTACTTGGGTATCTAATCCTGTTTGTTCTCTGTGCCTTCGTCCTTCAACGTCAGTTTTTACATAGAGGGCTGCCTTCGCCTTTACAGAGTCCCTTTGGTATCACGAAATTTCATCTCTCCTCCTCAAGTACTGCCCTCTTTCATAAAACTCTAGTCATATACTCACATTTTATAAGCTATATTGACCGTCTGGGTACCCTTTAAACCTAATTAAGATGAATAACACTAGTCTCTTACGTATTACCGCGACTGCTGGCACGCAATTAGTCAAGACACGATATATATACTGTCATTATCAATATATAAACAAAGTTTCATTCAATTCTAATAAAATCTTTTCATATGGGACGGCCAGCCCTATGGTGTTATAAAACTCGCCCTCACAATAAGACTTCTCTTAAAGGTATCGGGCTTGACCCATAGCTGTTTGCTCCCCATACTGGAAGACTTGCCACTTCTCCAAGTTGCCAGTTCAGCCGTTAGGCCATTGACCAAGATTCCTCACTGCTGTACTAACTTGCATTGGGGTTTTTTCAGACCCAATGTGGTCGATCAACCTTTCAGATTCGACTACGAGAGTTTAAGGCTAGTTAAGTCATCACCTTAACTACTACCTATCTCGAAGATATTTATTATCCTCTTAAAGCAGAAACGATAAGAAGGAGCCTGCTAGACGCAGTCTACTCTTCATCCTGTTTCCTTTATTTATTATGAAGGATTTACCTCCACTTTAAGGCCGGCGAAGAATATCATTATACTCACCTGTACACCACTTTTTAATTTATCAATTAAAACGTACGATTAGCATGTGTCAAGCACTTGGACAGCATTCAATCAGAGCCATCACCAAACTCAACTTTTACTTTTTTCTGATATAGAACTATTCATATATCACTAATGGATCTAAATCCATTAACTAAGGTTAAAACATATAAGCTATTTAATGTGAATTTTACTAAAACAGATAATTTTCTATCAAATGCTAGTATCTCGCTATTTTTCATATAAATTATATAAATAATTTTGTATTATTTTCTTCCTAGACACCATATAACTTTTATTAATTTCCTATACCGAGCTAATTCCTATTCCTACGGGGGGCGGGGCAAGCTCGAGTAGAGCTTGCAGAGAAAAAAGATCTTTTTTTTTTACCCCGACCCTCTCTCCGGAGGATAGCGCCCTCAGGATAAATTGTTATTGTTCTTATAACTTTCCTCAATATAAACACTTAGTACTAATAACGAGTAGTAGCTTCGCTAGAAGGATATGCTTGCTCCTTCGGAGAAAATACTCGCAACAAATATTAATGTAAATCTAAACCATCTTTTATATATGAAGAAGATAATACTACAAACACTTGTGCTTGAATAAATGCTATTGCTAACTCTAAACCTGAAAAGGCTATAATAAATAATAAAGGTATTAATCCTAAAATGAAGAATATAAAACCAGAATTCATTATATTATAAACAAAACCACTTAATATGCTTAATAACATGTGACCAGCTGTTATATTAGCGGCTAATCTAAGACCTAAAGATACATTTCTTGCAAGGTATGAGATAAACTCGATAGTAACTAATAAAGGTAAAAGTGCTAAAGGACAACCAGCAGGTACTAATAAAGAAAAGAATTTTAAACCATGTTTTTGGAATCCTAATATAGTTGCACCTAATACTATTGTGAAACTAAGAGCAAATGTTAACGCAAAATGGCTTGTAGAAGCAAAGCTATATGGAACCATTCCAATTAAATTATTTATTAATATAAATACAAATAAAGTATATATAAATGGGAAATAAATTTGACCATTTTTAGGGTTTATTTGATTTGTAACTATATTATGTATAGTTACGTATAATGATTCTTGAGCTATTGATCAGTTATTACTAACTAATTTATTATAGTTAGTTGAAACTATACTTAAAACTAATATGATTAAAGCTCCTATTGTTAAATATAATCCTATGTTAGTTAAAGATAGATGTAAGTTACCACCTAAAACTTCTAAATTTAATATGTCTCTTATTTCAAATTGATCTAAAGGACTTCTTATTTCTTTAGCTTGCGCTAAGAATAAATTTTGTTTTTCTATAGAAAACATCTAGTAGTATTATTACTACTATAATATATAAATCTTTAAAAAGCTAAATATTTGCAAAATAGGTATGAGCTTGCTAGCTTTTAGCTTTAACTGTAAGCTAGCTATAGCCTCTTATAACTAAGCTACTCCTAGCTAGCTGTGTGGCTAGACTAGACGAGCTTGCGGATTCCCGCCGGCGGCAAAGCCGCTGGCGGGTATTCGTCACCACCTTATTTTTTTTTTTTTTTTTCGTCTTCTTGCTAGAAGTTCATATCTATTTTACTCGACCATTGCTAAGAGCGAGGTATGTATAGGCTTCGCCTCCTCGTCTTAATATATATTATATTTTATTAATAAACATACGTGATAAGAATAAACGCACTATTCTTGGTAATATGTATTTAGATAATACGTATAGAATAAATACTATTATTGCAAAAGCAAATACTACTTCATTCATATAATAAAAAGGTACTAATTGTGGCATATTAATTTTGATTATGATAATTATAATACGTGCACACCGCGTCACTCGTAGGTAAATAAAAAGTATATAAGAGGTTAGCGAGGAACTCCGTTCCAACAAATAATGAGTAGTAGCCAGCTTTCCCTATTCCGAGCTTGCGACCATTTCCTCCGTAGGAAGGCGCAAGCTCGCCAAAGCTGGCTCCCTCTCTGCCGAAGGGAATCGGGTATCGGGAAGCATATCCGGCTGGCTATTCGTGTGTGAAACTACGAATAGCCGGATATGCTTACACCCTCGAGGAGGGAACTTCGTATTTTCGGAGAAAATCGAGACGAAGTCTACTCGTTCGCACCTGGCTAGCCTTACTTGGTAAAGCTAACCTTATATACTATATATTAAACTATTCATAGAATAATCTAATACGTTTAAAATTAAAGAAGGATATACACCTAATACAACTGTAAATAATACTAATATAAATAATAAAATAAATTCTCTTTTATTTACATCGTATATACTTTCTTCTAAAAATCTAGTGAAAGAACCTCCGAAAGATATTCTATTAAACATATATATAGTGTAGGCTGCAGAAAATACTACAGAAGAACAAGCGAAAACACCTAATACAGGTAATCTTTCTATTATACTATAAAGTGACATAAATTCACCTACAAAATTTAAAGTTAATGGAGCACCACAATTACCTAAAGCTAATATAAAGAATAATATAGCAAATATAGGCATTAATTGAGTAATTCCTCTATAAAAATATATAAGTCTAGTACCTGTTCTATCGTATAATATTCCACCTGCACATATAAATAAACCACTTGACACAAACCCATGGGCTAAACCTAATATCACACTTCCTTCTAATCCTTGCATAGTATTACTAAATACTCCGATTAAATAAACTGAAGCGTGACAGACTGAACTATATGCTATTAGTTCTTTTACATCTGTTGTTCTTAGTGTACTAAAACTAGCATATATAATTGTAATTACCGCTATAGTAAATACAACAAAAGTATAATCTAAAGAAGCTTTAGGTAATATAGGTAATATTAATCTAAATACACCGTATAGACTTAATTTTAATACTATTGCGGCTAATACAATACTTCCACCTAAAGGAGATTCAACGTGAGCTTTTAATAATCAATTGTTTAAAAATATTGTAGGAGTTTTTACAGCAAATGATATAAATATTCCTATAAATAAGAATATTTGAGTTTTATATTCAAAATTTAGTTTAAATAAAGTATCAAAATCTGTACTACCCATTATAGAAGATGTACTTAAAATCGACAGTAGTAAAAACAAAGAACCTCACAGTGTATATAAGAATAAATAGTAACTCGCACTTACTTTATTATCTGATCCATATAGACCTATTAATATAAATAAAGGAGGTAATATACTTTCAAAGAATATATAGAATGACATTATGTCTAAGCTCATAAAAACTGCTAATAATAATGTTTCTAATAATAACATGATTATTAAATAAGATTTTACATTTTCTTTTATAGAATCTCAATTAGATAATAATGCTATAGGCATTATTATTGTAGTCAATAATATAAAATATATAGAGATACCATCTACACCCAGATAAATGTCGAATAGTTGTACATTGTAGTGTTCTTGTACAAATTGAAATTGATTAGTACTGTTATTAAATAAAATAAACATAACTAATGATATAATTAAATTTATAACACTAGTACTAAGCGCAATGGTTTTAGTAAATAACTCTGAATTTTTATATGACCCTGAACTAGCTACAACAATTGTCCCTAGTAGAGGTGTAATAATTAACGAGGATAATAACATATGTTGAAGATTGATATTTATTGCTCTTCAAATAATTTACTATGTCCGCCTATATACATGTGTCTCATGGCCTTTATGATAAAGAGTATAGCATACTGCGCACTAATTTCTACGCAACATGATATTGATACTTTTTATCTTAAAAAGTTAATACAGCAGTAAAAAAAATAAAGCGTCCGCAGGGGTCGCTTTATTTTTTTTCATGCTTGTTCTACCTCCGAGCTTGCGCCTTCCTGCCTTAGCTTGCTGCTGTGCACTCAAAAATGAGCTTGCTGATTCCCGGCTACGCCGGGAATTCGCGCGTTAAAAATAAAGCAAGAGTAGACTACGTCTAGTAAAAAAAAATATATTTTAGGCGCAGCCTACTACTCGTGCGCAAGCTAGAGCTGGCAGAGACGAAAAAAAAAGATCTTTTTTTTTTACGCCGCCGGTGGCAAAGCCGCTGGCGGGAGGGAATGGTCGCAAGCTCTAAAATAAGGCTAGCTACGCCTAGCCACCAGTTACTAAAACATGTTCACATTTACTACAGTTATTCCGAATATATATAATAAACAAGGAATTAATATTATAAAAGCAAATAAAATAGGTAATAATACAGTTCAACAGAATGACATTAACTGGTCAAAACGTATTCTAGGGAATGAAGCTCTTACTCAGATAAATATAAATATCATTATTGAGCTTTTTATACCTAAAGTTATACTATGTAAAAAGCCATCTACAGAAGAACTAGTCAAAATTCCTCTTAATTTAAAATATTCTAAAGATGTAATTCAGTTTATATCGAAAATATATGCATATATATAATTTAATGAGTCAAATCAATATACAATGTCAAATTCTAATAAATAACCACCTAAAAATAAAATACTAGTAAATATACACATTAATACAATACTAGCATATTCAGCTAAGAAGAAAAAGACAAATATTACTGCAGCGTGTTCTGTCATAAACCCACTTACCAATTCAGATTCAGCCTCGGCTAAATCAAATGGTGCTCTATTAGTCTCTGCCACAGAACCTATAAAGAATATTATTAATATACAGAATAAAGGTAAAGCTAATCATACTATTTTTTGGAATTGTACATTTATATTTAAATTTAAGCTATTTGTTATCATTATTATTATTAATAATACAGAACTTAACACTAATTCATAACTAATTAATTGAGCTGTACTTCTTAAAGATCCTAAGAAAGCATACTTACTATTAGCACTTCATCCTGCAAGTAAAATACCATAAGTAGCTAAAGATGAAACAGCTAACATATACAATATTCCTAATTCCATATCCCCTAATGATAGTCCAGGACCGTAAGGAATAACTGCATAACCTAATAAAGCAAATATTAATGTCACTATAGGTCCTAAGAAAAATAGTATTAAATTAGCTTGTGTAGGAGCTACATATTCTTTTAAGATTAATTTTAAAGCATCTGCAAATGCCTGTAATAGACCATAGTATCCTACTGCGTTAGGACCAAGTCTTCTTTGCATACTTGCCATAGTTTTTCTTTCCGCTACAGTTACATAAGCTACCACTAATAAAGCGGGTAACATTAATATTATATTTTCGATTATTGAAATCATAGTAGGAGAATAATTCATTTTTTTTTTTATTTGCTAGTGCGCAGCACTACATCTTTCTTTGTTAATGTGTGCTAACTCACTAGGCAGATTTCTATAGCTAGTAGTAGTCCGTAGTGCGCAAGCTATAAAAAAAATAAAGCGACCCCTGCGGACGCTTTATTTTTTTTTACTAGACGTAGTCTAGAGCTAGCGCCGCCCTAACTAGAAATAAGCTAAGTATAAATATAGTAAGCTAGCTATGTTTTATTTTGTTTTGTTTAATCTTATAATATTAATAATACTAAATTAGTGTACGGGGGGGGCAAGCTCTAGATGAGTAGTGCAAGCTAGAGCTTGCCCCGTCTCGAGTATTTTTGGAGAAAATCGCGCGGCAATGGGGGGGCAAGCTCTAAAAAGAAATAAATTTCTTTTTTTTTTTACCCCTACTAGATAAATAACAGAAGAATAAAGCTAAAGTTAGAGCTATTAATGTTTATAAGAAGCATTTAATCTATTAAATTCATTAACTTTATCTAATATTTGCGAAGTATAGTTAACATTTTCTTTCTTTAATTTACCTTCTATTTCTAATCCTTTCTGTAATAAATCATTTATTTCTTGACCACGTGTTGTTATTAAACGATCAATAATACTTATTCTTCTACTAAATTTCTCTGCATCAGTGTCCGACATAGTACCAGGAACATCTAATGACATATTACCCCCTGCATCTGTTATAACATTTATATTATTAGTCAAGATGATACTGTGAAATTGACTTATAAAATCAGAAAGTTGAGGTAATAGTTCATTAATCTTTAAAGTTATATCTGTAAGCTCTACCGGTGAAACCGTACTTTTTAACGGAATATTCGCAAAGACATGAGGTCTAGGTATATCTATATCTTTATATGATAAAAGATTAATTAATTTTAGGACTTGTGCCTTCATACTTTTTGTTATTGTAATTTAATTATAATACGTGCACACCGCGTCACTCGTAGGTAAATAAAAAGTATACAAGAGCTTTAGCTAGCTTGGTTATATGCTTGCTAAAGCTAACCTTATATACTATATATTAAACTATTCATAGAATAATCTAATACGTTTAGTTTATGGCGAGTAGTGCTATTTTCGGAGAAAATCCGCAATAAAAAAAAAATAAAGAGAGCGCGGACGGCGTAAGCTCGTCGGCGCAAACTCTAGACTTCGTCTACTTATTTTTTTTTACTCCTTCGGCCAGCCCAGCCGCCGCGCTAGCTCGCACGATTCCCGAAAGCCAAAGGCTCTCGTCTTATTTTTTTTTTTTCGGGCGACCCATTCTCGCCTCGAAAAGTTTTAGCCTCTGCGCACACAGAGGAGTAGCTTTAGCTGGCTATTTTTATTTATATGGAAGGCACTAGCTCTAGACTTCGTCTACGCGTACTCCTATTTATACGAAGTCAGGCTAGGCATATTTTTTTCTTCGAAAAAAATCAGCCTAGAACGAGAGCAGGAAAAAAAATAAATTCTTGATTTTTTTATAGGCGTAGCCTAGCCGCCCCCCGATACGGCGCAAGCTCTCCTGATTCCCGCAGGGAATAGGAGAGCTTGCGCCCTCCTATAATTCGTGCTTTAGCTTTATAACTTTAGCTAAGCCAGCTAAATTAGAGATTAAATATTATGATCTAGAAGCAAAAATAGCCGATAAAAAAATTTTCTTTATTGATTTAACAGACTACTTATTATCTTTTTTTTCTTTAATGGTATATAGATTTCTCTATATCTATCTCATCTTAGACTCGAACTAAGATCTAAATATTAGAAGTATTCTGCTCTGCCATTGAGCTAATGAGACTTAAATCTAGCTTTTCGTGTGTGCGCAAACTAGAAATATGGTACGTACTATGTAGCGTCAATATACCCAGCGAGTAAGCAGGGAGTAAAAAAAAATTCTTTATTTTTTTTTCCAGCTTCGCTGGCCTCCCCCCACATTAGTTTTATAGCTTGGCTAGCTTTTGGAAATGGTCGTGCGACCCTCTCCGTATTCCGTATTCCGGAGGAATCGGAATCGAGAGGGTCAGGGGGCTGAGACGTAAAAAAAAAGATCTTTTTTTTTTTCGTCTCTGCCAGCTCTAGCTTGCACTACTCCTGCTTTGTTATGAAAAGCTAGATATAAATAGGCTTACAGCGTACTATATACTGATTTTAGCTTTGTAAAGGTAGACTTACAAATGCATGAGGTTTTGGTGGACTTGATAATCCTCACTCTAAGCTAGTGTAACTTCTATTTAAATTAGCTTGTAATACGTCTGTGTAGAATCCTGGAGTTAATCAAGGATTTCTAGAAGCCACTTTTCCTTCTACTAATTGTGAATATACAATATATAAGAATAATCATGCAGCTATTACACTTACTATAGAACCTATACTACTTATTAAATTTCAACCTGCAAAAGCATCAGGATAATCACTAATTCTTCTAGGCATTCCTTGTAAACCTAAGAAATGTTGAGGGAAGAATGTAAGATTACATATTGTGTGGACTATATCTTGATTATTTTAATTAATTAAAATAACCTCCTTCGTGAAGTCTCTGAGGATCCTACTCATAACATGACTTGTTATTTTGGTTTCCTGCTGATTGTCTAGATACACTTAAGATTTTTACTTATTAAATAAGTACTTAAGCTTTATGAGAGTTTCCAGCATATAGAAGGATTGGAAGGGGCTAATCAAACTAATTTTGTTTAGGGATAGATTGTATTAATCAATCTTCACCGTTAAGGGTTATTCATTTATTTTTATCAATATTCTTTTTTACAAGAGTTCATCTAACTTTGAAGTGTTGTCTAGCTCCATTTATGGAAGGGAAAATCAATTCTTCACCTTGTCTATTATAACAATAGACGAATTTACCTCCTATACCATACTGAGGTGCTAATAAACCTTTCAATCCTTTACTCGGATGGCTATTTTCTGTATAAAAATACTTTATACCGTCACTAATAGCTTTCTTTGTCTCAGTTGAACTCACACTACCAAACTTAGGATGATTCTCTTTGCTTAGTTTTTCTTTTAATTTAGTAATTGTGTCGATACTATGTTTGTAACCTAATGAATTGCCAGCTACAGTTAAAACATTATATTTAGGTGTATAATGATCAATTCATTTTTGTTCTAATGTTAAACAAAGATCTTTTTCACATAATTCTATAATTGCCAAAGAAAAATTATCTAAACCATATTTTTTCATAGCTCTAATTATAACTAACTTAGATGGTTTTTGTGAGTTAGTATAGTAATAATAACTAACCATTCTGCTAGTTAAATTTGTGCTACTACCTATATATAAATCATTAGTAATGTTATTTATAAACAAATAAACACCTGATTTTTTTCTTAATTGTTTATATATATTTCTTTTTTCTTTGTTAACATTTTCAAAAAATAATTCAAACTCCTCAGGATCAAACTGAGAATTTCTACGCTCTGTAGAAAATCATTTATGTAATCTATCCTTCATTACAAAAGTACTTCCCTTTAGAAAAACCCCTATGAATAAAAGTCAGAATTGTACTTTAGCTAAGTTTAAGTTATAATTTAAACCTAATATTTTAGGTATTCAGAAGTATCAACCAGCAAACATTGCGAATACAGCTCCCATACTTAATACATAGTGGAAATGAGCAACAACATAGTAAGTATCGTGGAAAGCTATATCAAGTGATGCATTGGCTAATACAACACCACTTAATCCTCCTATTGTAAACATAAATACAAAACCTAAAGAGAATAACATAGATGGTGTCATTTTTATAGAACCACCATAGCAAGTAGCTAATCATGAGAATATTTTTATACCTGTAGGTACAGCAATTATTAATGTAGCAGCTGTAAAGTAAGCTCTTGTATCCACGTCTAATCCAACTGTATACATGTGATGACTTCATACTATAAATCCTAGTATTCCTATAGACATCATAGCATACACCATACCTATATAACCAAATATTGGTTTATTTGAATTAGTTGAGATAGTTGTACTAATTATACCGAAAGCTGGCACGATTAATATATAAACCTCAGGGTGTCCGAAGAATCAGAAAAGATGTTGGAATAATATAGGGTCTCCACCACCGGCTACTTCAAAGAATGATGTATTAAAATTTCTATCAGTTAATACCATAGTTATACCACCAGCTAATACAGGTAATGATAATAAAAGTAATACTGCTGTTATAACTACGGCTCATCCGAATAAGGCTAATTTATGTAATCTTATTCCTGGTGTTCTCATGTTCACAATTGTTGTTATAAAATTTATTGATCCTAATAAACTACTTACCCCAGTTAAATGTAAAGTAAAAATAGCAAGGTCTACACTTGGTCCACTATGACTTTGTAGTCCAGATAATGGAGGATAAAGTGTTCAACCTGTACCTACTCCACCTTCAATACAAGCAGAGAATATTAATAATAATAAACTAGGAGGTAATAATCAGAAACTAATATTATTTAATCTAGGGAATGCCATGTCAGGACCTCCTACCATTAAAGGCATTAAGAAATTTCCAAATCCACCTATTAATGCAGGCATAACCATGAAGAATATCATTAATATTGCGTGAGCTGTAATTACACTGTTATATAATTGATTATTAGAAATATATTGTACTCCAGGTCCACTAAGTTCAAGTCTAATTAACACTGAAAAAGCTGTACCTAATAACCCTGAGAAAAGAGCAAATATTAAATACAGTGTACCTATATCTTTCGCATTTGTAGAATTAAATCATCTTTCCATACCCATAGACATTTGTGATCTTAATGTTATACTTGGCTGGTGGGAACAACTCTCCTTATCTAAAGACAAAATTAGGAAATAATTAAAGTACTCTTTGTGAACATAATTTTTCACTTAAAAGTTATTAACTAATATTTTTAATTAATAATTACGAGCGAGCTTGCTAGAGCTCCCCACTATAAATTAATGTGATAACGGTTATACAAAATCATACTATATTTTAAGCCGCAAGCTCTAGGATTAGTCAAAGCAGCTTGCGGGTTAGATGAATAAGGTTGCGCCTTTCTGAGAGCTCATACGAACTAAGAGAAAACCTCGTTCCATCCCGACCCTCTCTCCTGATAGCGGGGCTAAAAAAAGATTTTTAGCCCCGATAACGGGGCTAAAAATATTTTTTTAGCTCGAGCTTCCTTATTCCGAGCTTGCGCCGGAATTAGGAATAGGGAACCGGGATAACTATGACTAAAAAAAAAAAGGTATAAGTGAATAATGATAACGTGGGTTAGATTATATTTGCTACTTAGTAGTCCGTAGGACTCGCAAGCAGTAATAAGCTATCTAGCCTGATATATCAAATTATTCGATTATGGTTACTAGTGGTGCAATATACGTAGTATATACTTCTAGTTTGCTAGCTTGCGAATTTCTGCCTAGCCGATATATCGGCACAAGCTCGTAAGGGACTCCATTATAGCTAGCGAGCCTGCGCCATTTTATAGCGAGCGAGAGACGAAGAGAGCTTGCGCCTTCCTAGACGAAGTCTCTGCACTCGTATACTCCTACTAGAAACTTCGTTCACCTGGAGAAAAGCTAAAATACGCAAGCTAGCAGCCATAAAAGTACTATTCTAAAACATTTTAAATACAAATATTTATTTTGCCAGCTACTTCTGTTGGCTTAGCTGCTTCTTGCTTTATATGAATAAAGCAAGAAGCAGCTATATCAGAAAAGCAGCCCCAATCTTTAAAATAACCATTATTGTGGCTATTTAGTGAAATTATTATAGTATAATTAAGCTTCCTTGCATAATAAATCCCTTAAGCTGGTACGAAATGGCTTCATATTTCTGCGAGCGACCCATTGCCGCCGCAGAAATAAGCCTGCTACGAAGTTGCTCGCAAGCGATACTACGTGCTAAGCTACTAAAACTATAATAAAAAAAAATCCTCTATATTAATAGTAACTTATTTGTATATTCTAAATATTAGTTAATCTATAATTAATAAAGGATTAAAACATACAGTTAGTAGTCCGTAGGACTCGCAAGCTATAGCTTGCGCGAGACGAAAAAAAAAAAGATCTTTTTTTTTTTTACCCCGAGACGGCGCGTTAAAAATAAAGCTAGCTTTATTTTTTTCCGAGACGAAGTCTAGTCTCTCGATCCTACCAATGTATTGTTTTTTTTTTACCTTTAATATTTATACAAGTTAGAGTAAGACGCAAGCAATTCAAACTTGCGACCATTTCCTGGTAGTGCAAATTCGGCTGACCCGGATATGCACTACTGCACTACTAAATAAAATAAAGATTAAGGAGGAATTGAACCTCATTCAAATGATCTGCAATCACCGTGTAAAACCGTTTACAATCTTAATCTTTCCTAGTACTACAAAGCAGCGCTTTACTTAGCAAGCGCTGGTAACGAGTATTCCGACTCCGATAACGAGCTTGCGACCATTTCCTCCGAGCTTGCGACCATTTCCTCCGCAGGAAGGCGCAAGCTCGGAATCAGGAATCGGAGTCGGAATACTCCCTCGCTCTAGCAAGAGTAGACTACGTCTAGTAAAAAAAAAAATATCTTTTAGGCGCAGCCTACTACTCGTTTGTGTGTAGCCTATTAAGGCGCAAGCTCGCACTACTTTGTTGTAAAAAGCAAGCTATACATAGCATTAAGCCTATATATTTTTGGCATTATTTTGTAATTCTAAATCTACAAGAGTATTTTCTAATATACTTACTGCCGGTAATATAAATAAGAAATGAGAAAAATATAAAGCAGTACTTAGTTGTCCTATTTCTATAAACGGACTTTCTACATGTTTAGCACCTATTTGCATTAATATTAAGAAATTAACTAAAAAGATGTAGAAGGCAGCCTTGCTTAAAGGTCTGAATTGTAAACCTTTTGTTAAACCTAGGTCAGCCTTAGGTAATATTAAAATAATTAATATTGCAGCTAACATGGCGATAACTCCTAATAATTTATTAGGAATAGATCTTAAAATAGCATAGAAAGGTAATAAATATCATTCAGGTACTATCGCAGGTGGTGTTTGCATAGGGTTAGCCATTATATAATTATCACTATCACCTAAAACATTAGGCATAAAGAATACAAATATTCCTAAAACAAATATAAAGATAAATATAGTAATTAAATCTTTAAATAAGAAATAAGGAGCCATAGGCATTCTATCATAATATACTGGAACTCCTAAAGGATTACTTGATCCGGCTGTATCATGTAAAGCTATCATATGCATTAAAACTAATGCAGCCAATATAAAAGGTAATACAAAATGTAAAGCAAAGAATCTGTTTAAAGTTGCGTTATTTACGCTAAAACCTCCTCAAATGAACTCAACTATGTCTTGTCCAATTCATGGAACAGCACTAATTAAATTAGTAATAACTGTAGCACCTCATAATGACATTTGTCCATAAGGTAAAACATACAAACTTACTTATGTAGCAAAGTACAAAAGTGGCGATAACTTTATTGTTCGTATATCACCTATATCAGAGCGATAAATTGCGCCTGGATATAAAGTTCCGACTGTACATTAAGCAGCATTTCAGCCACCCACCAGTGACCCAGTCTGTCGCGATTATATGGATAACCGACGATCTCTTATATTAAAATATACTTTGATCGTTTTCACTAGTATTGCCAAAGAAACGATTTGGTTTCTTCAATAACCTTGTCAGGTTATTCTGCTTTAAGTTTTATTTCTTTCCATAAATTGCATAAAACTATATACTTGCAGGACTACAACTATAATAATAATTTAGTAGCCTTATTTAACATAATCAACTATTCAACGTCCTTTTAATGTTTGGCTAGGACTTTTTAATGTTCTTTGTATAGTTTTAGTAGAACAATTTAAAGCTTCTGCTGTTTCAACTATACTATTAAATTCACCATATACAGTATTATTTAATTCTTTTACTATAATAGATTTAGAATTCTTTTTCATATTTAAAACACCTTGTTCTGTATAGTTTAAAGGTTTTCTATTTAAAGCTGATTGTCTCATAGCTTCTATAGTTTCGGAAGATAAAGTTTTACCTTTATTTAAACTACCTATTTGTTCTCTACGTTTTTCACTATAATTAGCTTTCATCTTTATTCTACTAACTTCAGTATGTTTATAACCGAAGCTAGATCCTGCTTCAGTTAATATATTATAGTCTGGTAAAAGAGATTTTATATAAAAATCTTCTAAATCTAATAATTTTTTATTATTTTCT